>JTDE01014786.1:0-20045 GCA_014338405.1 Paragonimus skrjabini miyazakii | reverse complement strand
CAGACAGACCGGGGTATCTCCAGGTCACTACTTTTTTACGCCGTTCTACATACAACGGAGAGGGAAACAACCATATGATAGCGTCATTTCCAACCATTTCTAAGAGTAACGTTTCATCGACCAGCATCTACCTGAAATCTTGAAAACAACAAGAAATAGCATAAATATCGTATAGACAAGGAAGCTGTAAATGTTGTCATATGTGCTTCATCATCAACTGTATTAATGTTCTTGTTGGAATGCAATGCCAACACTATATGGTCGTATATTTCCACTTCGACCATATCTGTGAAACGCCGTAAAATGAGGCACTGTCAGGCTATAGGATAATGCATTTCATTTCGAAAGTTGTAATGAATGTATTTATAAGACTTTATGAAGTGAGCTAACGCCACGAAATGGCGGAAAATGTTTTCATCACCAAACCAGCACTTTTGGCACTAATTGGACGTATTCCAAATTTTTCATTAACGCTAGTAATACACAATTGATGTACTATATATACTTTGCTTGAAATTCCGATTTTAAAATTTCCAAAAATATTTTCAAAAATCGCGGATTCATGTCAAGATGGCTGTTTTCCCTTCCAATTGACTTTCATGTTCAGTCCCTCGAAACGGTTATTGCCACCGGGTCAGTGAAAAAGTTAAAGATGTCAGTCAATCGTGATCCTGCTTTTTAGGTCGTAAACCTATCACCTCTTAAATCTCTTTCCTGACGCATCACGAACTAACTGGCCAGGGGACTTTTGCCGACGTGGCTGGTAAT
Organism: Paragonimus skrjabini miyazakii; assembly: GCA_014338405.1. Classification (NCBI taxonomy): domain Eukaryota; kingdom Metazoa; phylum Platyhelminthes; class Trematoda; order Plagiorchiida; family Troglotrematidae; genus Paragonimus; species Paragonimus skrjabini miyazakii. The sequence goes on along the minus strand of JTDE01014786.1, from coordinate 19,277 downwards.
CTTGTACACTTCAGCGAGGTCGGCTCTTACTCGATGGCATTTGAGCGAGAATAAGTTCAACGAACTAAGTCGGTCTTGGTAGCTTAGACTCTTCATACTCTATACCAATCATGTGGCGCGGTTTTGTATTTTTTGGAGGAGATCTATGTCATTTTGTGACACGATGACCAAGCTTGGACACCGTGATCCAGGTGGGGGCGAACTACGACAAAATACAGTGGAATGAACACCGCTGAATGCGGGTTAGCGATCGCTCAGTTAAGTCGATATAACGCCTGCCGTGCTTTTATTGCGGCTGCGGCATACTGAGCAGATGGAACAAACGTGCTATCAACTTGGATACCCAAGTCTCTCGTTTACTGTTTTATTGCTAGTATGATTGTCTGTCTATGTGCATTCCTCAGACAACTGGTGGTCGACCAAGGAGCGTTTGCGAGAATATGACCTTTGAGGACACCCAGCGGTAACTTCCACTTTGATGTCCCTCGGCAGATCTTCAGAATGCCCTACAGGAAGGCATCTGATTTCCACACACCTCTTACCATCTTTATGCTATCTACATACAAGTAACGTGCTTATTAGGTCACCAGTCAAGTCATTCATGTGTACCAGGAAGAGAAGAGGGGCGAGAATTGACCCCTGAGGTATTCCACTTAATAGGGAATCATTATCCGACAGTACTTCTCTTATGATCACTCTACACGACCTTCCAACTAGAAACATCTGGATTCAATCGCAGATTCTATGGGATACTCCAGCCTCTCGTAGCTTTCAGCCTAAAGGCCTGTGTGTGACAGAATCGAAGGCTTTCTGGAAATCTAGATAGCACACCTCGGTCACTTTCCCTCTATCCAGATTCTCCGTGACATTAGCTAAAATCGTCAACAGATTGGTAAGACAAAATCGACCCCCCAGAAAGCCATGTTGAGGGGTTGAGAAGTTTCTGCTCGAGGAGAAATCTGCATATCCTCTCTCACAATATGCGTTTAAGAATTTTCCTGACGACACTAGTTAGGCTCACTGGCCTGTAGTTTCCGACCTCTGAACGGTTACCATCTTTGAAGATGGGAATTATGGTGGTCTGTTTCCAGTCCCTCACAACTGCCCCTGATTATGATGTAAGATTGAACACTTGGGCAAAAGGCGGCGCCAGCAGCTTGGCCAGAGCTCTCAGGATAGCCGGGTGGATATGGTCCGGTCTTGTGGATTTAGTGTTGTTTAGCTGGGATATCGCTGGCTCTACGTCGTGGGGTGCAATGTCCTGATCCACCATGGCTACGCCCACGACCTTAAAGCGGGCATAAAGCGCTCCATTATTTGGGCGATAAACACTCTGAACCTGTGTCATTAACGCGTCGCCATGCCATTGTCATTCACTATAATCTTTCCTTCGCAGGAAAGTATGAGCCCAAGTTCCTTCCTTAGAGGAGGCCTAAACGGAGCATAACCGTAAAACCTCTTGGGGTTTTGTTTAATATCGCGTGTCAGGTTAAGCGCACAAACCAGACAAGTATCCCTTGCTACCATGATTACCTAGTTTCGAGCTTTTTGACACATCACGAGGCTTTTAAACCCCATTTGCCTTATATACGTCTTCCAAGCCATATACTTACGTTGGAAAGCTCTCTTGACCCTGAGGCGAACCCATGTTTTCCGACCCCGTCCGCCAACTTGTTTCCGAAGGACGTTCCTATCTGTTGGAGCACGGAGGTTAGTATCTTGGATCAACCACAAGCTATCTACGTCTTACTTGGGAATGTTGAGTTCCAGATCATTCTATCAGCTTTCGCTACCAGTTTTTGTGGTTAATTCGGCAAAATCGTTGCATTTTGTATGTCTGTTTTGCCAATAGAGAACATGTGAGTAAGAAATAAATCATCAAGCGATCACGCAATTTGTTCACTGTGTGATCCCCTTCATTGAGCATCTCGACACTGGAATAAGTAGTACGTCAGCTCTCCTCCCTCTTTCAGCGCGCTGTCACATGCACACCTAGGAGCCGCTTAAAGGTCACGTTAATGGGTGCTAGCACCACTTGCATCGGCAGTTACTGACAGCCCGTCGAGACAAATGAAAAACAAAATGAAGTCATCCAGGTTGCTGCTTGAGAATCGTGAGAGAATGGCCCGGGATCTGTGCTCATTTCGAAGGGGAAAATCTGCTCTCAGTTCTTCGCCCATGTCGCCGTGATAAATGTAGTGTATCGAAATGAGGTCACCGCGGAGTTGCCTGTAACTCCGGGGGTACATGTTCAAACTCTGTAACCGCCGGTTATTGGAGAGAACTCTCACCCCAACAACCACACACCTCTGTACTCTTTCAACTTGAGATACCTCACCTTGTGTACAGTGGAACGCTGCGGCGAAGTCGTGCTCCAGTCTCGGACAAATATGAGATAAGAACAGTAGGCAAATGACCTGGGCACCTTAGCAAGGGATCGACGGATAACCTCGAGCACTTTCCTAGTTTTAACACAGGCCTGCGCTGTATGCTTTTAGGGTATCTGACACCAACACTCTGAGGTCACATTGGGTATTACACTGAAATGATGGGCGACCTCCAACAGGACAAGTCTTGATATCCCTGATATCTCTCAGGTGCATAAAGGAGCATTTTTGCGGGTTTAGAGGCAAGTTCTATTGAACTGTCCATGGAGATATCGTGTCCAAGTCCTGTTGCAATATTTCACTACACTTATCTGAGGAGACTTTCCTCCGTACTTCCATATCATCAGCGAAGACGAGACCAGATGACCGCAACTGGCCCAATAGATCAATGATGAGAACCAAAAACAACAAGGGCTGAAGCAGGGACACTTGTGGCACACCACTTGGGCAGGCGGTCATTCAGATTAGTTCTGGCTGACTCTGACAGCAAATGGCCTACCTTGGAGGAAGTCCGCTATCTTATTTAGTGCAGGGGAGCCGACAGCGCGCACTAATAGCTTGGTGAGCAAGTGGTTATGTGACACTGTCGAAGGCCTTGCTGAAATCGGGAAACAACGTCTAGAGTCCTGCCGTTGGTCCCTGTTTCCATCCATCGCTCTCATGCAAGTAGAAGGTTTGTCAAGCAGGATCGTCCTCTCTGGAATTGGTGCTGCCTCTCACCGAGAATCGACAGTTTGGTCAAATGCTTCTGAAGATGGCAAACTATCAGCCGCTCCATCACTTTGCCAATCACGCAAGTTAAGCACACCGGTCACTGATTGACCGTTTCAGACTGTCCTCTCCCACTTTACACGGGCGAGACCACTGCTTGTTTCCACCCGTCCGACAGTTTGCCTTCGTTCAGAGATCGCCGATACAGGTCCGCCAGTGGCAGCTAATTCCACCGTCAGTTTACGTGGCAACAAAGGATGGATAGTATCCGGGCCGAGAGATTTGCTGACATCGTCCAAGCTCAGGTCGCGTTCCACCTTATCAACGCTAGATAGCATTTCAACAAGGTGTGGTCCACTATGGTCGAGCACGGCAAACTGCGCGTTATCCTGGGGTAGACCGAAGCTTAATGCCGGGTCATTAGTTGCGGCTTGTCTAAGCCCTCAACAACCTCGTTTTCACGCCGATCCATCAATGGTTGGATTTGTTACTTTATTCTGATCCGTCAACGGATGCACACCCACAGCCTCTTAGGTGCTGTTACCGACTCTGTGGGGAGCCTTTCTTCTTACTGCTGACGCTTTCTTAGATTCATCGTACTACATTCATTCCGTATTTTTTGGTATGCACCATAGCTACCATGATCATCCCGGTAGCTCATCCACGCAGTTCAACATCGAACCACTGGGGACAACTACGAGATACCGGTAAGAACCGTTCCACAGGATTCAGCAGGTTGCCTTTCATTTTGCACCAGTGCGCCTTCACCATAATCGTGCTGCCGCCCCGTTGTAGGTGCGCGCAGCCTCCCTCACTTCTTCAGATGAAATTCTCCAGATATTCCATCGAACCTGGGTGGGTGTTGCCCGCAGCTCGCCTCTTACCCACCATATGTCCAATAGAGTATGATAACTCCTCCCCACTGGAGACAAAGTATCCACGCGAATGATGTCGAACTCTAGTGCAAACAGCGCTAACTCCAACTTGAGGCGGCACTCGGAATGGAACCGCGTGGTAGCTCCCACGTACTGATACAAACACGGTTCGTCGACGACCAATCTCAGCGATGTTTTCAACAAATGTTTCGAACCACTAGCACAAGCTTCTATTCTCCAACCGATTTAAGGTGCGCTGAAGTCCCTCAGTATCAAGCAATGGTTGGTGGCTCCACAAATCCTTGGATCATCTAACAGTTAAGCTGCAAACGATTCATGGCGTAGTGGAGCTGTTTGGTGTTGACGTTACCTGGCACCACACTCCCGCATAAGTACCGTCAGCGTGGGCTCTGGCTAGCACAAGAATAGGGGGACTGTTATCACGAATAAGAAGCGTGACTCCCCCTGCTTGCCGACCACTAACACTAGATTGGTCCAAGCGAAAGTAGGTGTACCCAGGGGGATACTTCAACGTTCATCAATTTCTCCGACAACCTCGTCCCAGCAAGGGCCATGACTGCGGGGTTGGCACTTCTAACCCATTCCTCTGCCTTGTCCATCCTGTTTAGAAGGCTCCGAAAGTTTGAGTATACCTCTCTCATCCGAACTAAGCATGCTTCTGTGCCTCTGGAAGAGGGGGTGGCGAGAGATATTGCCGGAAACTCTGCCGCTCCTCCTTGCTCAGGGGAACAACGGAGACACATGAGGCCTCCTCCACTTGATCTGCAAATTCTGGATGAACAGGTCGGTCTCCCCCTTATGTTTTCTATTATGCAGTTCTTTTAAGGCTATCCTCAGACGTCCACGATCCCCTGGGGTCAGGTTTCTCGCTATGCGCACGTCTACGCAGCGCATCTTTGATGACCGTTGAAGAGGCAGGCGAGCATTTGATGCAGTTCGCAGAACAAACTTGAGTGACATCTGTAAAGTACTAATATCATCCGTTTTTCAACCAAAACGAAGTGCTGCGTGTACTGTGATTTTCGTAACTAGATCTTCCCCTTCAACTGTGAACATCTTAATTAGCAAATCACGAAAAGCAGCAATATCGTGGTCCAGCCTTAACCAAGAAGTTTGGGTGGTAGCCTCGGGAAGGTTGAACATTATCACACATTGATCGCATGGTGAGTGCATCTTTCTAGATCTTTACCGAGCTTCCTCCCTCCGAGTGCCTGTGAAGGTCTGTATGGACACCTTTGGCATAGCTGACCTCTGCGGCTTCAGGTCTGGCGGTGGATGTAGCCATTTTGGTCTGATCTTCCGTTGGTGTCTGTCTCTGGTTTTCTTTTTACATGGTGTTGCTGGGTCCTCCAAGGCCCTCATAGCCATATGCCCTGAGAGCCTCGCTACTACACCTTCCGGGACTTTTGCAACCACATCAGCGAATGTCGACCCAGAAGGATCTGGGACACTTGCACACAGCGTCAGTTCCGTGATCACCTCTGCAAGTGTACTGCACAGCTTTTGATGTGACGATGTACATGTAATATTTATCTCAATTTTATGTAGTGACTGCTGAAGAGGACTCAACCCTACATCTACCGGGCAACACTTTAGGCAAAAGTAGTATTACCGGTCCGAATGACTCCTCTTGAGGCAACTGTATAACTCAGCGGTGACTGTAGCATGAGTACGATGTAATCGTTCGTCACGTATGTCACATTGTGAAGCCTGTGTCTGTTTTCCGATGCTCCCTCCACATTTTAGGCCCGTCGGGGGCCTCTCCACAAAGACGAGCGTCATCTTCCGAAAACCTGGGCGAAAAATGTGCCATTAGTTGATCGAACACAGAAATTGCGAAGTGTGATGGGGAGTAAATATGGATTCAGCTCTTCAAGCTTGTTTTGCCCTCCAAATCTGGAAAAATCCATATCGCGCAGAAAAATTCAGGCAGCGCGCCAAGTACGATACTGCCAGTGGGTTTCAACAATATGTATATGGGTTCAGGGCTAGATATCCAAATCACCCGGATCCAATCAGTTTACCCAAATCGCCATACAGCAGAATTCTGTTGACTTGAAGGAGCGCCACTGAAAATAGGACCTATCGGCGCTTTAATGATCAAATAAAGTGTCAAAAATATAGGGCTATGGACATAATGTAACGGTCCAATCAGCCAGAGGATAACTAATTGATGGACACCGTAGATTCGTTGCAGATCCGGGATGTTCCTGACTCGTTCATGACCAGCTTCTCGACCAGGCGAAGGACAGAAGCATGAGTTCAGATGCAATTTCAGCTCCAAGTTGGAATCCGCATCCTGCAGAGTTCTTACGCTTGCTGACGTCCAAATACTTGGTTGGTGTGATCCGGAGATTGTTCAGACTACGTTTCTTGTCGATGTAATACGTTCGGGTAGTGATTTTGAGGTACGGTTATAAAAAGAAAAGAATGGCACTATTCATAGTGTTCACGAGTCGTAAGACTAAAATCATACCCCAAGCTAGTACAAAGTAGGAGAAATGTTTTTACAACACGTCCAGTTCCCTCTTGAATGCGTTTACTCTTGGGGCCCACACAATCCTTGCGGACAACTCGTCCCACGAGCTGGCTAGCTGATTGGGAGAAATATATACCAGACAGTCAGTCGTGATTTCATTCTCTTGATGATGAATCTATAACCCCTGAAACCTCGATCCCGTGAACAGTATTTTAAATGGTGACGAAATATGACCCAGTATAACGGAATGGTCATCGCTGGATATCAGTCATCGATCGCGGACCTCATTCGATATGGAGCCCGCCACGCTTTATTGCAGCCGCGGCATGTTGTGCAGACATGTTTAACGTAACAATGGTTTGAATACTCAACATTCTGTTCGTGGTGTTCGGTTGACAGTTCATTCATCTGCTACTGTGCGTCCCCTAGATAATTGGGTATCGACTGGGGAGCTTTAGACATGATGCCGCCTTTTAGGACGTTTGGCCTTCTAGTTCAATGTCCATTTGCAAGGCTTTAAGATGCCTTTCTGGATGGCGCCATATTCTTTCCAACCAATTTTACATCATCCAGGTAAGGGTAACGGGGACTGGCTAGGCTATCTGCCAACTCATTTATATACACCAGAAAAAAACAGAGGTACTAGGCTCAGTCTATGCAGTACATCACTCCATGGGGCACCTTCATCAGACAGTACTCCCTGCACGATCACTTTGCACGACCTCCAAGCTAGAAACGTCTAGACCCACCCACATAGTGTAGGTGATATTCCAGCTTCTTGTTGCTTCCAACCTATTAACGCATGGTTGGCAGAACCAAAGCCTTCCTGGGAAACTATTTAGCACACCTCACCCGCTTCTCTTTCATCCAAGTTCTTCGCCATAGCGTCAAATAGCTTCAGCACATTGGCAAAAGGAGACCTACCTCTTTAAAAGTCATGTTAAGGGGCTCTGGAAAATTTATACACACAGAGGACTCAGCAGATCCTCCCCTGTATCATTCGTCAAAAGTTTCAATGGTGAAACAATTCAGGCTTATTGGTAGGTAGCCCCCGACAACTCGCTCGTCATCGTTAAAGATGGGAATCAGTGGCTTTTTCCAAGTACCAAGACTACATCTGTATTCAGTGTGAGATAGAACATATTAGCCAAAGTGAAGTCAGAGATCTGGCCTGAACTTTTAAGTTGGTCAAGCGAATGTTAGTCTGTCCTAAAGAATTCGTGCTGCTTAAAAATGATATCGCCTTCTTAACTTCATGGACGGTAATGCTCACAAAAACAACGTATTTGAATTTAGAACAAGGCTTGGGTACTCGGCTATGCGAGAAATGAACACTTTGAAAATCTGCCATGAACTCATCCGCTATGGCCTTGTCGTTTGGTAGATTTTCTCCGTTTAAAAGAAAGTGGCTCCAATTTTCTTTTAAGAGGAGGACCTGGTCTGGTTGTATTTATAAGACCTCTTGGGATGCCGCTCGATGTCAATTGCCATGTTAGGCTCACACACCAGAAGTGCATCTCTTGTTATCTTAACTGCCTTGTTTCAGGCTTTTTTTCTGTGATAGAGCCTTCAGACTCCTTTTGCTGTGTGTATTATTCACAAGCCATATGCCCAAACTGGACCATCCTTTCGATCCTGAGGCGAATCCTTGGCTTCCACCCCATTCTTTTGACTAGGTTTTGAATGGAGTTTCTTTCTGTAAGGGCCCGGATGTTGTTAACACAACTTGTCCACAACATATCAACGTCCTCAGTAGAAACTGTTGAGTTTCAGGTCATTCAGCGATCCAACGATAGATACGCGGGTTCGAGGCAGAGGCCGAAGGTTCCCGGATCTAGTCGGTTTTTCTTACTCACTACTACTCACAAGCAGGCGTCTGCTGAGTTGAAAAACATACACTGGAAACAGACTGTGGCACCGTCCTTGGGGATTACAGTAAGTGCCAGGAACGGAGTAAGATTACCCGCATAGTAAGATTTTTGGTATGTGGGAGTCTAGTAATGCCTTAAAACGATCGTTAGAAACGCTGTTAGCGGCCTCAGAATGAGGGTTGTTCCAATGGTTAATAACCCCGTAAGAAAGGAACACTTGCCTAAGAATGGTCCGAGGATGAAGCTTAAAATGCTTCCTGCTATGTCCCCGCCGGCCGTAATCATTCGCTACGATAAAGAATTGTTCAACGTGACCTACTCTAAATAAGAAATGTGTGAGAATCGTGAAAATTCAAGTGGACACAAATCAAGAATTTTAAGGTGAGACGCGTAGGCGACATTTCTTATGTCCGCGACTAATTTGTTAGCCGCGCGCCGGACAAGCTCAATAGCTAATATGTCTTTCTTTAGGCCGGTATACACGACCTGATCAGCATAATCAAGAAGCAGCCTCGTATAAACTCCGTGAAGCGTCCGAAATGCTTTCTTGTTTGTACGGTAGAAAGTGCGCTTATCATCTTAACGGCGACAAATGTCTTTTTGCAACCATCTCGTGGTGGTACACGAGAGATAAGTTAGACGACAATCAGATGTTAAGATCTTTCTTCAGATCGACTTTCATTATATCTGCTTCGTCAACGACACTATGAATCGCGAAGATATTGCCAGAACCCCCACCGAACTGCATACGTGCGCACTTATTGTCCTTTATTGGAAGGCTCCAGTCGTACGACCAGCACTTGGTAGCGTCGAAATCAATCTGTAGTGCACAGGAATTGGTGGCATTCCAGATTTTTAGGTCATCGGCATACAGGAGGGCGTTACTGAAAGTGTTTCCCGGAAGGTGGTTGATTTAGATCAGAAATAACCGAGGATCTAGCACTGACCCTTGAGGAACTCCCGCAGAAATGAAGGGAGGAGACGAAAGATCTGATCTTGGTTTGACTCTAAAAGTTCTGTCATCGAGACAGGCGACAGTCCAGCGAAGAACCTCTCCTTGCATACCATAGGCTTCCAGTTTGTGTTTCAGGGGGTCGCGTGGGACATGGTCGAAAACCTTGGCGAAGTCAAAGAAGATAGCAATAAATTTTTTCAATCGATAAAGTCAATACAGCGGTTAACGATCCAATGTCCGTAGTGATATAGTTGTTCCTAAGCTCTGCAGGCTCTCCATCCGTCCCTTATTACTGGAGGCTACGCCGGAAACGAAATGAACGTATATCGCAACTGGCTCACTGGGACATATCTTTGTACGATTAGTAATGAAGAGCAGTCCCGTCCGTACCCTCAGATAAGACAACTGTGAACGCTTTTCGCGTCTCTCGTTTATCGCCACTCACGCTTTTGGAAAGTGGCAACTACCATGGTACATCCATCCATAAATAGCGAGTCACTTATTTCCATGATGGAGTGTGTTTCATTATTTCCACGAAGTCCACCCATTTCACCACAATAAAACCTCTGTTCCCGAAATATATGTTACAGTGGCTGCTTGTGTTAAGTGGGTGACGATGGTCGTGTGCACGACAGAAAGTATATGGTCACTTTCTCTTCCTTCACTTATTCTTTTCTTGTTAATCGTCCCTCTTACAATCGAAATTCTGTCTGCAATAACTGCAGGCCGACTTTGAAAAATCTGACACGGCCATTCAAATTATGTGCGCTACGAAGCCTTCTTCCGACGAGCATTATTTTCTATATGTCACTAAGGCTTAATATTCTTCAATTACCTAACCTTGCTCTCGCACGGTTAACCCGATTTTACCTCCCATTGCTGCACCCCTGTTCAACCGTACCTCTAGTTTCACTTTCGCTTTATCGTTTCGCTGTTACGTGACTCGCTGTAGTTGGTCGTGTTCGCCTAAATAGTTGTCTCGGATTTCGCAAATGTTTTCGTTTCAATATCGGGGTTTGTTTCTTTCTTCTTCAGTTTTCAGTATTTTATACTTCACCGCCTTCTTGAAACTAGGCTCGCTTGTACCACCGTCTTCTAGGATGGGAGTCTGTTGCCCAGCTTGCTGAGGATTTAACAGACGCTTGTTGCATCACCAGAGTGACTATCCGAAATCCAGCGAACCGATAGATGTTGCGAGTGGACTAGGGTTAGCTCGACAAATCAGTAGGCGTTCATGACATACAGTGCTCGATAATCCCCGTTTATGAGGCGATCTAACCTATACATCAGTTGGTTGAAGCTTTTCGGTTAGCACACCGCGACGGCCAAGCGGATCGAACTTGGTACGCGTGAAGGAGGGATGCACTTGCTCGATTACCAATAATGTGACTTTTCTATGAGAACAACCGTATCGTTGGTCTTACCTTCTGTCTCCGTCTATCCAAAATAGTCCCCTTCCCGGTCTCCAGCACTTAACTGCCGATCTCTAGGTGGCCTACATTGACGGTGATTTCAGAATGTCGTCAGATTTATTCCTGGGGATTTCTCCAAGATCCCTTGTCCACGCCATCATATTCCATCGCTTACTTTAACTTCTCAGGGGTAGGTCTAGGTATGATGAATTGTATGCTGTTTCATATTCATGTGGTATTCTTGTAGTCACAACAGCTAAGCAGGGAATATGTCAAGGGTTATCTGTATGGACTGCGGAAGTTCTACCGGAAAAATTTCAGCGTGTAACTAAACTTTACAGCTTAGTCCCATCTGCAGCTCGCTGTTCACTTGAGGAACGTTCGGAGATAGACGGTGGGTTTCTTGAGAAAAAGATGCGTCTAAAGGAAAAGCAACCGAAGAACATTGAAAAAATGTTGGAATTTTGCTGAAAGTTGAACGAAATGTCGGATGTTAATAAAAATGTTATAACAACAGTTATAAATGCCCGTTATATTTGTCATCCCCACCGATTCACCGTACGGTCTTTGTGCTTACGGATTCCAAGGCAGTCTTATAGAGGAGTGTGTGTGCAAGTTAGTTATCAACGTAGGCCCACCAAAAAGCGAACTAGAACTTGTAATGGGATCACCCAGGACGCCCTCAAAATCTAAAACTTTCTGCGACATCAGAGTTGCCCTGCTAGTACCACCGCGCCGGTTCATATCAACCTGTGAATGTAAATTTACAACAAACCACTAACATCAAAATTAGTGTGTTGACGTAGGTATCGCAGTTTTACTCGTAGCCGTATAAGCAATCCGCGCCATCTCTAATACTGTAGGCTGCATTCACTAGGATAACAATGTTTTAGCTATCGCCGTTGGGAACTCCACCTAACCAATCCGACGTTTGTTTGAATTATGAAGGTTGACTTTAATTTCCGTCGACGTTCATCCTCTCTGGCGGCTGCCGTGCTCAAGGTTCTCTCACGTCCAACTCCCTAACGTTCTTAATCGTTGCATTGAAGTCCGTTTGTGAACGGTGAGTAAATCAATAAATAAAGTTTGTTTGCAGATCCATCGTCTTCTTACTGTGACTTCCTATCTGCGTTAACATAAGGCTGGGAAAAGCTTGGGCGTAGGAACCTCGGAACTGGCATCACGACAAACTCCAAGGAGAGTTAACGGCGAGGTTTCATAGCCGCATGCACACTCCTGAGCTAAACGTGGTCAACAAATTAAATGGCGGTCGAATCCGTGGGTCGGTAGCATTTTACGACAGATGATACGAGGAACCGATATAACTTCCAGCTACGGAGGTATGGAGAAATGTTTAATGACATATTTGTGCCTGATTATCCCGTGGGTGTCATCCACATTCACAGCATGCTGATAATGTCGGAATAGTTCTATCTGCGTTCGCCGGACAGAGCAGGTATGCGTATATCTGTTGCCTTTACACCTCAAGCTGTGCATCATGACTATCGCACTAATCACCGACAGCACTTCATCGAGGCTCTTTGATGTTCAGTTACCATTCCTCCGTGACAGACTCATTTGACGTTACAGGTTTTAACTTGCGGCGGATGCTTCCAACGTCAACAGTTGTGATAAAACTACCGTAACCCTCCGCCACATACTGCTTAATGTCAGCAGTTGGTGTATCGTATTCGAACAAACCCCTGCATTTGTTTAATTCATTGACGGCGAATCCCCGATTTGTAGAATGGGAGTCATATAGCAGACAAATGAGGAGGTAGTTGTTTGAATGCCAGTCGTGGAACGTGATTTCTTTAGTTATCGTGGGTGAACATTATTTTACTGTATAATCCGATTCATTAACTTGGTACCTAGTACAGAACTTGAAATAGCTTAAAACTGCGACATGGACTCATACCTGTTTGCTTTAACTGACAGTTAATTGAAAACGACTCTATCGTATGTCATTTTCAAAATTCGGTATGGCTGTTGTTGTTGTGGTCAATTGCGTGTGGCAATGTTAATACATAGATACTGAAATATGTTTATTTTATATTCATTTACTAATTAATTTTTAAGAGAGGCATTATATTGTGACTTTCAAGGCGATGATTAAGAATCGTGAATTTCGCACTTTCTCACAGATCCGGGAGTGCTTTTAGAGGCACATGGAGGATGTGGGTGGTAATTATGTTCGTGGGATGAACCGTAGGTCGAAAACGGTTGGGAAATAAAATAAGGTATGACATGCAGACTTATTGTCATTGTACAACATATAGAAGGCGTATGTGTGTATGTAGGGGTTAACGACGTCTCGAGTGGGTTAACTGTTGTTAGCTTTAGCAAGTCGGCTATCAAAGCACATGTTGCAGATCACGACTTCACGTAGTCGAACAAAATGCCTGTCTGGTTGTGAGCTCTCTCGAGTTACGGCACAACCATTTACGGGAAAATATCCGTAAGGAGTCAAATCTGCCTGCAAACAGCGATAAAATAGAAGACCCGTGAACATCTGGCAACATGTCGGTGGTATCGCTCAGGAAGTCGAAACTAGTTAGTTTTTGCAACAGAAATGACCACGAACATAGATATTTTTGTTTTAACTGACTGTTAGTTGGTCTGTCTTTCATTTGGCGCCGAGGTTGGAAATATTAATGATGGGTGTTCTGATGGTGTACATGAATTTTCTTTTTGAAGTTACATTTCATGTTCAATTAATAATTGACGGTCCTATGATGATTAATGATATATTACGTATGAATTTGATTTTAGATGATGGATTATCTACAGGGCTTCAAAGATGTGTTATAAGATCGGGAATTTCCAAGTTTTAAGGAATTTAAAAGCGGCTACAAAAATATGTGAAGGATCACAGAGTTTTGAACGTGCTTGGTTTAAGCGCAAAATCAAGCAGTGGACGTCTGAAGTGTGATAATGTGAGTGCGAGTATTACTGAGGTTACGTGGTAGATGATCTAACGGTGTATCAAATACGAGTGACGTAGAAGCGAAAGCCGTGGACTACGGAGTGTTTAGTGAGCTGAGTTTACATACTTTCCGTTGCACAGTTCCAATGATACATGCTACCAATCACACTTCAACGTCGCTAGAAGAAAATTCATGTTAGTTGTTAGCTCTTTTACATGGGAGCACAACCACGACCTAATTGCCTTCCTGTACGATGCGCACCCAACAAATGGTTGGTTCACTGCAAGTGAAGTCAACGCCTCCAGGCATCTGTTCATGTACAACACTCCAACTACAGAGTTGAATCAGTATGCTGCGGATATTTATAGCAAGTATATAACGACCATGGATAGTTGCAACGTCCGTCATCGGTTGAAACCTCAGGAAATAAGTAAGTGTTTTTGTGTACGTTGATTTCGCAGCAAATCTGCTTGAAATTCTTAACCATACAGAGAAAAACGGCGTACTGTGTGTCATCAAAGACAACAGTGATAGATACGCGCAAATATGTTTCACATGGAAGCAGCAGGTGCAGTTGTTCAGAGGTTTTCCTGATGTGGTCAACGCCGACGTCACGCATGGAGACAGCCACCAAAGGTGGGTCCCCTGTCAGTTCACATTTGTGGCTGTAGATTGAAGCTATATTGGTTTCTGGTCACAGACAAGATGGGGCAAGGACGACCCGTGATGTACGCTTATGTTCGGAATAGAAAATACGCATCCCTGCGTCATTTGTTTGAAACCGTCCGTGAGTTCATGAAGGATGAGATACCTGTCAGAACGTTCGGGAAAAAAAATGGCGGCCCAAATAAACAGTTATCCGTTTCGCAGGATTCGGCTTGAAAGTCAATCGAAAGGGAAAACAGCCATCTTGACATGAATCCGCGATTTTTGAAAATATTTTTGGAAATTTTAAAATCGGAATTTCAAGCAAAGTATATATAGTACATCAATTGTGTATTACTAGCGTTAATGAAAAATTTGGAATACGTCCAATTAGTGCCAAAAGTGCTGGTTTGGTGATGAAAACATTTTCCGCCATTTCGTGGCGTTAGCTCACTTCATAAAGTCTTATAAATACATTCATTACAACTTTCGAAATGAAATGCATTATCCTATAGCCTGACAGTGCCTCATTTTACGGCGTTTCACAGATATGGTCGAAGTGGAAATATACGACCATATAGTGTTGGCATTGCATTCCAACAAGAACATTAATACAGTTGATGATGAAGCACATATGACAACATTTACAGCTTCCTTGTCTATACGATATTTATGCTATTTCTTGTTGTTTTCAAGATTTCAGGTAGATGCTGGTCGATGAAACGTTACTCTTAGAAATGGTTGGAAATGACGCTATCATATGGTTGTTTCCCTCTCCGTTGTATGTAGAACGGCGTAAAAAGGTATTATGCCCCATTCTATCACCAAGAATCTTCAGAAATAACTTCTGTTCACTCTACTGCATTGTTTTCAACTAGATTGAGGTCGCGTGGCGTTCATACGAAACAGTATACGGAAAAAGATGAACATAAGCTGCCTGCCGATCACCGGGAGGTATGCTTTTCAGTCAGTCACAACACGATGATAAGGGCGCCAAGTATCTGTCGCGAGGCAGAGGACTATTCCAATCAGTGGTTTCAATGGGTTCAATGGGTGATGGACGGAAGTAGAAAGTCTCGGCCTTTGATGGTTCCGCCTCTCTAGGCGAGGAATCTCTGTACTAGAGGGATAGTTACACGTCGTAACTTTTCTTTGTTGTATCGAAAGGCTAAAATGGAGAACAAATAGATGAACAAGTAAACCAATAAATGCACCCCTATCGTTATAAAACTCGCAATTCTATAGCTGAGTTAGCATACATAATCAGGTGTGAGCTATTCAACAGACGAACATACAGTGTGCTGTGGCTCGGACTAAATGTTAGAGTAGAGGTCTGGCCGAAATTTGAACGCAACGACTGTCGTGGCGCTCACGATGTGTTTTTGCAAGGAGTTCCAGGCTTCGCAGACCCGAACCGAGATGAAACTGCACCTTAGCTCAGTTCTGCTGTACTGACATTTTATTTTCAAGAAATGCCCTCTGAGTGAAGTAGTATCTACATAAGTAAGCAAGGGTCTACACGGATGGTTAGGGGTTCTCAGAATCATGAACGCCAATATCAGGCCAATTCTCTGTCTGCGGTATTCCAGAGGGTAGATATTTAGCTCTTAAAGCCGCTCAGTGTAGGATTTTGCACTTAACCCACCGGCTGCCTTCGTCGCGCGCCTCCGAACAGTTTTCAAAATTAGTTTGTTCTTTTGTAAGTGAAGAGGCCAAACAAGGGTTCCTTGCTCGATGTGAGGACGAATGAAGCTGTTGTACAAGCTGTTGAAACATGACTGTTCGAATTTTCCGAACAAACGCTTGAGATGCGCTAGTACGCTATTGGCTTCCTTGGCACTTGCCATAGTATTAGGAGACCTCGAGAGGCTGCGTGTCACAACAGTGCCAAGGCCTTTCTCTTTGTTCGCGCCTTGAAGCGGTACTTCGCCGACGGAGTAAGGGAAATTGTGTTTATGCCCGATATGCATAACTTTGAACATACCGGTATTGAACTCAAGGGAGTCAGATTCAGACCATTTATAAAGCGCACTAATATCAGCCTGCTGGGCGCTCGCGTCAGAGCTGTTACGCACAACACGCCAGATTTTATATCGTTAGCAAATAGTAGCAGTGGGGATGATAATTCAGATCGCAGATCAGTGATGATGATAGAGGAGAGTAGTGGCCCCAGGATGGAGTCCTTTGGGACTCCGCTTGGGCTGAGCCTGGAAGAAGATACGGAGGAACCCACCTGCACACCGTAGGAACGGCTTGATAAATAAGATTTCAGCCAGCGGAGGTTACCGTTGACACCACAACGGTGGAGCCTATCGAATAAAACAGAGTGCTTCACTCGGTCCAAAGTCTTGGTAAAGTCAAAGTAATTACCGTCTACCCCCTCTCCTCTGTCAGCAACAGTGGTCAACTGGTCCACAGTTAGCAGCAGATTTGTAGTACATGGGCAAACGCGTAGGCAGCCGTATTGCTCGCTGCGGGAGAAAGCTCGTGCTAAAAGGTGCTTAGATAACAAATCGTGGACGAACGCTTCAAGGACTTTGGATACACATGATAAAAGATCAATCGGGCGATAGTTGTAAGGCTGATTGCGCTGTCCACCTTTGAAGATGGGAGTGATATTCGCCGATTTACAGCTAGCAGGCACTGCTTCTGCAGCGAGTAACTGTGCAAACGGGACGCTTAGCGGGACAGCTAACCGCGAAGTCCCATGGACAAGGACTGGAGAAGATAGACAGTCTGGCCCGGAAGATGTGTGACCTGTAGTCGATAAGTACCTTGCAATGGATGAAGCAGCGTTTCGTCCTCACTGAGTGTCACTCATTGGCGGGTTAGACATTGCAACTCTCAACCAGTTTGGGGTGTGCTCCTTGGCCCTGGTTTCAATCATCCTTTCTGTTCTGCCAATGTATGTGTTTCCGCAACTGTAGGAAAATTGATAGGTGTAATGACTGGTAGAAAACATAGGGGTTTGCTTTTTGGCCGGGGGTAGAGGTAACCTAGTGGTTTGTGAGAGCAGGACAAGCTTTGCTGCATTATACACCTGTTTAAGCGCGGCGTTGATCATCTTACCAAAGGTGTTCAACAGACTATCTCCTTTGAAGAGGCGTTTGATGTAAGCATCTTCGTTGGGGACGTCCAAAGTTGTATTTTTCGCAGGAGTAAATTTGCTCCACTTCTGAATGAAACGTTCGGGGAAATTGTTAGCACGAAGCGTTTCATACTGCACCGTTTGCTCGGCTCGTAATCTGTCTTGGGAGCATATTCTTGATGATCCGTAAAACAGTGTGCGTACTAAAGATCTTTTGTATGCAACAGGAGCAGAAATCACAAAACTCATGTATTTTCCCGTCCATGTTGGCTTATGGTACAAAGAACGTTCGATAGAACCGTCCGAACGGCGCCTAACCAGGATGTCCAAGAAGGGTAAACTATTTTCACTCTCCTACTCAACTGCGACTGGCAGATTTGGGTGGACAGAGTTAAACGCTTGAATCGTTTCTTCCAGTTGACTTAACCTATGATAAACGCCTGATTATGTAGTATGCGTTCAAACTAGTAGCCGCTCCGTCCAGTTCACTTAAGCTATGATCAACGTCTAAGCATGTCTCATGTATTTGTGTCAGTAATTGTTCCGTCCAGTTCACTGAAACTATGATCAATCTTTAAGTATGTCGCAAGTATTCAACTTAATAGCTGCTCCGTCCAGTTCACCTAAGCTATAATCAACGCCTAAGTAGGTGGTATGCATTCACACTAGTAGCTGCTCCGTGCAGTCCGCCTAAGCTAAGATCAACGGCTAATTATGTAGCATGCGTTCACACTAGTAGCTGCTCCGTGCAGTCCGCCTAAGCTAAGATCAACGGCTAATTATGTAGCATGCGTTCACACTGGTAGCTGCTCCGTCCAATTAACTTAAGCTATGATCCACGATGAATTATGTAGTATGCGTTCACACAAGCAACTCTCCTGTTCAGTTCACTAAACCCATGATCAACGTTGATAAACAGAAATCGGGAGAAGTCAAAATATACGTGTATTTAGACCGTTGGGCATAAGTTGTAATGACCTCCTTCAATTCTGGTCAAAAATGAGACTGCATACTGACAGCCGTCAGTGAAGTCTGTAGCCGGCGAAACCATAGACCAACTGTTATCGGAATCCCAATCGTCCATGATACGAAGATTGGAGGGTTGTAGCTGAAGTGGTAGAAGTGGGAATCACTGTTTTCGTCGGATGAATAATGAATATCAAATTTGGTCATTATCTGTCAGATAAATGAGCACTGACTCGCATACAGCTGGCAAGAATAGTCAATAAGCAATAAACAAAACAATACGCACGTTGTTACTGGTAGAGTAAGACGTGTTATCCATGTTTACACTATACCGTAGGTAGAAACAACCAGGTGATAAAGTAGACCCCTTTCCACTGGAAATACTATAAAGGAATCAAGCTGAACATATAATTCAGGTGAATAATTAAGCATCGACCGTGGCGGCATAGCTTTAATTAGGAATTACTGTGATATTTCGTGTACAATGCACTGTAAACGCAACGCGGTCGAGGATTCCAAATTCAATCATATCTACAAGACCATGCGGAATTGAGTGTTTCTGCCAAACAGGTTATGTATTCTATCACGGAAATTCCGACGGAAGCATTTTCAGGACGTATAATCGATGAGGAAAACAAACATGATGCTTTTGTCGAAAAAAATGTCGTCACATTTTTTCCAACAAAAGTGCTAATATGGACAATTTTCACGTATAGCTAATTTCTCTCATTGTAACGCTTTTATTATACTCCATAAGATATGTATATTTGTCCCGCAATATGCGTTTTAATATTTCAGGGAAAATGTGAAAAATCTGTTTTCGCGCCTAAATGGCCGTTTTCAACTCGCTTCGGCCTTGAAGCACCATCCCGGCGAATTGCTGGGCGTGTTCTTTAATATCATTCTTTCAGCAGTTCACCTTGTTTCCATTCCAGCGTAC
>JTDE01014785.1:0-20368 GCA_014338405.1 Paragonimus skrjabini miyazakii | reverse complement strand
GAATCCCCATATGATAAACTGAAGGCCGCAGTTTTGAAACGTACCACGGCTTCAGACGAGGCCAGGCTGCAACAGTTGCTTTCTGGTGTCGAGTTAGGTGATCGCACCCCTCTCGGTTACTCCGCCACATGTGATCTGTGGTCGGCGATAACAACATAGACGATCCCATCCTCAGGCAACTTTGGACCAAATGCTTCCCGCTCAACACCTCCGTTATTTTTTTCTGTACAAGATTCTGACACACCACTGGGAAAGTTAGCAGAAACCACAGACAAGGTCCATGAATGTTTCTTCAAACGTTTCATCAGCCATGTGCGTGACTCTTCCCCTCGCACTGATCCACAACCAGATACCCTCGATAACCTTCAACGCCAGGCATCTCAGCTGACACTTATTGTGAATAACTTAACTGGACGCTTTATGAAGAATCGTCACTTCTCGCGCACTCGATCTCGATCGCGACCTTCCATCTCTAAATCACAAACCTCTGAAGTCTGTTATTAACACAGACGTTTCGGTGATAACGCCCGCGAATGCACGCAGCCATATGCATACACCAGTCCGCTCCCTGAGGGAAATACACATCAGGGAAACGACCTGGCCAGGCAGTAATGGCGACGGCGGCCACTGGCCGAATCAACAGTCGCCTCTTCTACGTCCACGACAACTCCACTGGACTCCGTTTTCTCATCGACACCGGTGCCGAGGTCGGCGTTAAACCTCCATCTAAGTTCAAACGCGACCTCAAACCTGCAGAGTATACACTACAGGCGGCTAACAATTCTAAAATCGCGACCTATGGCCAACATCTCTCGACGGTCGACCTCGGACTGCGACGAAATTTCCCTTGGATATTTATCATTGCCGACGTCCAAAACGCAATCATTTGCGTCGATTTTCTCACAAAATACGGCTTGGCCGTTGACCTCAGCCGTCGGAAACTCGTAGACAGAACGACTACTTTGTGCACTGAAGGTGAAGCCACTACCATCAATCCGATTGGACTTCGAATGGCTTTACCGGAGGCTAACCAGTATACAGTGCTGCTGCAACAATTTCCCGGAATCTACCAACCAACAGCCAATACCACGACGCCGAAACATGACGTTGTCCATCACATCATTACCAAAGGACCACCCAGATTCACGCGTCCACGTCGGCTGCCTCCAGAGGAACTGAAGATCGCCAAAGAGAAATTTGCGGAAATGCTCCGGCTTGGTATCATTTGTCCTTCAAACAGCCCGCGGTCATCGCCTTTGAAAATGGTCCCGGAGAAGACGGCGGGAGATTGGGGACCATGTGACGACTACCGAGCGCTGAACAACGCAACTGTGCCGGATCACTATCCTATCCCGTATAGTCATGACTTTTCCATAGGCCTGTCTGGAAAAGAGATCTTTTCCAAATTAGATTTGGTGAAGGCATATCACCAGATTCCTGTGGCCCCCGAGGACATCGCCAAGACAGCGATCACGACTCCATTTGGCCTGTTTGAATTCGTTCGTATGCCCTTTGGCCTCAGGAACGCTGCCCAAACATTTCAACGCTTCATCGACCAGGTTCTACGTGGACTAGACTTTGTGTTCGTCTATATCGATGACATACTCGTTGACAGCAGCAATGAGCAGGAGCATCTGTCTCACTTGAAAGCTGTCTTTGAACGTTTAAACCATTACGGCGTTACCATCAACACAACGAAATGCATCTTCGGTGCCTCTTTCATTGACGCATAATCGATAAAGACGGCATCAGACCACTACCAATAAGCAACGAAAAAAACAATGCGCACGTTTTTAGTGATAGGGTGTGTATCGTCCTGTACAGCATTCTGTGTTACATAATTCTCGTTGTTTTTCGCACTTTTCACCTTCTTCAAATTCACATGTACACTCGTTTAAATCATGTGAGTCGACTCAATGAATAGTACAAAAAAATGGTTTCCAAGGTCGCGAGCCCTGTGTTCTCTCTCTGCGTTCAGTGTCGCGTGCGCTCAGAATTTTGGGAGAGTTAACGGCTAACAGAATCCGCATTTATTTCAGCACATTTGCAAGCTCATCGGTCGTCGGAATTATCTTCGTTGTGATCTCTAAAGTTACCTGGGAACTATACGACGGATCGTATCTACTGGATACTTCATTCAGTATGGTGGAACTCTAAACGACGCACCTTCACGAACTACTGTGAGTCAGTTGTTTCCATTTTGTATCACTTTTTGATTTCGTGTCCACATTTGACCTGTATACAGCGTTTAGATCCACTACAGGTGAGACGTGTTACCCATGTTTACACCATACCGTGAGTAGAAACAACCACGTGATAAAGTAAACTGTTTTCCACCATGAATACTATCCTGAAAAGAGGTTGAATATATAATTTAGATGTGTAACTAACCAACAACTGCGGCGACATAGCTTTCATTGGGAATTACCGCGATATCTCGTGTACAGTGCAATGTGAACGCAACGTGGTCGAAAATTACAAATTCTGTTATTTCTCCAAAACCACGCAAATCGAGTGTTTGTGCAAAATTGGAATATGTATTCCACCATGAAAACTTCGATGGAAGCACTGCGAGAACGTAGAAACGGTTAGGAAAGCCAACGCTATGCTTTTATCGGAGAAAATGGCGACAAGTTTTTTAAAAAAAAGCGTGAAGATGTACAATTTTTAGATATAGCTGATTTTCTCATCGCAACACCACAATTATACTTGATGAAATCTATATATTTGTCCCGTAATACGCATTTCAATATGTCATGAAAAATTTGAAAAATCTCTTTTCGCGCCTGAATGGCCGTTTTTAACTCGTTTAGGCCTAGAAGCACCATATCGGCGAAATACACAATTGCCCATGTTGGCTTTCGTAATCGATTTTATGTTGCGAAAATGCTCTAGTCCGAATTTTCATAATTACATACATACCCGCAACTTGCAGAAATGCTCAGTTTCGCGTGGTTCGACAGATGTGATTGAATTTGTAATTTTCAAACACGTTGCATTTGAATTGCATTGTACGCTAAATATCAAAGTAATCTCTAGTGAAAGCTAGGCTGCCACGTCCGCTGGTCAGTTGTACATCTGAACCATATGTTTAGCCTGTCTTTCTGATGGTATTTCCGGTAGAACACGGTCGACGAAATGTCATTCATATAAATGATAGCGCTCGACATTATCACGTGGCTGCTTCATGGTAACACGTCCCACTCTATTATGAACAACGTGTGTACTGTTTTGTTTATTGCTTATTGACTATGCTTGAATGTAGTTGGCCATGTGTACGCGAGTCAATACTCACTTACCTGACGGACAATGACCAACTATGATGCTCGCTATTTCTTCGGCGAAAACATTGAGTCACACTTATACCATTTCCGCTATAACCATGCAATCTTCGTATAATGGATGCTCGTGATTCCGATGACTGTTGGTCTATCTGTTCACCGGCCGCAGCCTTCACTGAAGTGTGTCAATATGTTGTCTCATTTTTTCCCGTCCATATGCCTCCATTTAGGTCCCGGTGTACTATCTCCCGAGTTCTAGGGTTGTCAGATCAGGGATCATCAATGTGGCCTCATGTTAATGACTTTTCAGCGCCGGGCGAGTACACCACCCCAGGAAAGTTTATGGTTCAGCGTGTTTGTACTTCCCGCTCAGAATGCGGAGTTGCAGCCCTGGTGCTAAGAGTGTTTGCGATTATGGGACTGTCGTAGTAACTGCAGTTGGCTCAGCACATGAAGAGAATGCTATGGATTTCGTCGGAGAATAATTTCGTTTAACTGTTCTACATTCTGCAGAATTGGACTTAGTTTACGAGGTGTGCAAAGATGGAGATTGTTCCAGAGCCGATCAACGCAATTCTGTCGCAGTTTACGCAGCTGTAGTATTCAAACTTAATGCAACCAACTTATTACCTATCGTCCGAAGACATATCCGAGTAAGCAGGTTACATTATTTGTTCTTCGCTTCCAGCCGAACAACATAATAATAACGGAGGAATGGAGAGCTTACAGAGCTTTGGATGAAATAACATATTACGTGCACTGGACGATCAATCACTCACAACATTTCGTGGATCCTGAAAACAGCGTAATCCACACATAAGTATAGAAAACCTGCGGTCCTTTGCAAAGAAGCATTTTTGTGTCATAGCTGGATCAAACGAACGGAAGTTCCAGTCACACCCTCAGGAGATCATTTGGCGAAGACGAAACCGTGGAAACGTGAGTGGAAAACTGTTGTCCACCTCGTCTCATACGGAAACGTTGCTCGCGTTTTTCATCCCGATTCATACATACTGCGTTCAGATTATGCAGCATCTATTCATAGTAGTAGCTACTCCACCCAGTTGACTTAGGCTATGATCAATATTGCTCAGAAGAACATGGGAGAAATCAGGAAAAGGTTGTACTTGTACCGCTCAGGATATGTTGTAATCACATTCTTCCATTCTAGCAAAAACTAGGAAACATACTGACACCCGCCAGTGAAGTATGCGGTCGGCCAACAGATAGACCAACAGTCATCGGAATCACGAGCATCCATTATACGAAGATTGCATGGTTATAGCGGAAATGGTATAAGTGTGACTCAATGTTTTCGCCGAAGAAATAGCGAGCATCATAGTTGGTCATTGTCCGTCAGGTAAGTGAGTATTGACTCGCGTACACATGGCCAACTACATTCAAGCATAGTCAATAAGCAATAAACAAAACAGTACACACGTTGTTCATAATAGAGTGGGACGTGTTACCATGAAGCAGCCACGTGATAATGTCGAGCGCTATCATTTATATGAATGACATTTCGTCGACCGTGTTCTACCGGAAATACCATCAGAAAGACAGGCTAAACATATGGTTCAGATGTACAACTGACCAGCGGACGTGGCAGCCTAGCTTTCACTAGAGATTACTTTGATATTTAGCGTACAATGCAATTCAAATGCAACGTGTTTGAAAATTACAAATTCAATCACATCTGTCGAACCACGCGAAACTGAGCATTTCTGCAAGTTGCGGGTATGTATGTAATTATGAAAATTCGGACTAGAGCATTTTCACAACATAAAATCGATTGCAAAAGCTAACATGATGTTTTTGATTTTAGAAAATGACGACAAATTTTTGTTAACAAAAGTGCAAATACGAACCATTCTTAGGTATTCCTGATTTTTATCATTTCAACACAATTATTATATTCAATAACATCTATATATTCATCCCATTATGCGCATTTTAGGATTTCATGAAGATGACGTTAACCTCTTTTCACCCCTCGACGAACTATACCGGCGAATTACACATATGCCCTAATTTCCCGTTTTTCTTGCGGAACTGGTAGTATACAATTTATGTGCTATCACTGCCTGGGAGTATTCCGATAATAGTCCGCCGTACGGAGTTTTTGGCTCCAGAGCTTATTTTAGCTCAGTTTGGTTGCTATCCGTCCGAACCGTGAACTGCTAAACTGATGAGAGGATTTGGGGTACGTTGAGTTTTGAATCAGCTAGGAGCAGTGGAGCACCTGGAGAGGTTGCGCCGTTTTGTTGTATAACAATGGAAAGGGGAGAGTTTTGAGAAAGTGGGGGGAAAGGGGAAAATATTGGAGAGGAAGGAAATGACAACAATGAAAATACACAGAGCTATTTGGATCCGACTGCCAACGACCATCTTGGGATAATCCACCCATCTAGTTGTCTTTTGAATGTATCAACTTCATTTGCCATAACAATCGTCGCCGGAAGTGCGTTTCATGTCGAGCATACTCCGGCGGCAAAACTATGCCGTCTGCATAAAGGCGACAAAGTGGTATATAATCCTCTTACTTATGGCCCCTGACACTCACTGTATCGGCGAGTGTAAGAAAAATTTTGTTGGGGTGATTCTGGGAGCATCGGATTTTGTGTTGATATAAGGTCGCCCCCCATACGTCTGTAGGCTAGGAGAAGTAGTTTCAGTTGTGACAGACAGTCTTCATACGACAAAGAAAATAGGCCCTCGACTCTCTTAGGACCCGCCTCTGGATAGCCTCTAGAGCAGTGACGTCTTTCTTCCAGTAAGGTGCATATGCCTGAAAGCTGACTTCCAGCAATGGCCTTGCCAGTGTACTGTGGATAATTGAGAATCTGTCGACTCGGGAATTCCCGAAGACCCTACTAACCATAGCTACCCTGCTGTTGACTTTCTTTACCATGTGCATAATGTTAGCACCAGGGAAGTGGTCTGATATAACGGCGGCACCTGGTTCAGGCTCCTGGTAGACAGTAGCCAGGGTGGCACCACTGATGCGATGTGCTGTAGTGCCTTGACGACGAACACCCAGTCCTCAAATTAGACGTGTTGAAGGGCACTCGATTTTCGACGGACCATGGATACAGGACATCTCGGTCTCTGAAAGTCTTCAACGCTGTGTAAGACGCACCATAGTTTTGTATCGTCAGCATACATCGCAACGGGAGAGTTACTCACATCTGGGAGATCGTTAGCGTAGACTAAGACCAATTGTGGTGTTGAACGGCTTGGATGGCTCCTCATTAATTCCAACTGTGTATGTGCGACAAGATAGGTATTATTTGAGCCAGGGCAAACCTCACTGCATAAGCCCATACCATTCGGTTTGTCCAGTAATGTACCGTGATCAACTTAATAGGTAGCCTTTGTGAAATCTAAAATGCGGCACCAACTGGGAGGCGTTCTTCAACAGCTTATGTCCACCAGTCAGCGGCAATCAGTAGGTTGGTCCTGCATGGGTGACCGTTCCTGAAGCCGTGCTGCTCCAGCCCCAACAGTGGATGAGCATTCAAACAGTTCCCTCGAAATCGTCTACTATGCTGTCCATCACTTTAGACATAGTCGATAGTAAAGCAGTCAGTCTGACGTTACTGGCGTTCGTTCGATCCCTACTCTTGTAGATGAGAGAGATGTCGCAGTGCTTCCAAGTGGCTGGAATAAAATCATTATAATATGATTGTTTTAACAAACGAACAAGCGGTTCCGCCAACGCATTCTTTCAGCATTTGTAGAAGTATCTCGTCAAGCCTTGGGGACTTATCAACGCACGGCAGGAGTAACTTTGCGCATACGTTAGCCGGAGTAAAGTTAGAGGATGAATCCGAGAAACGATCAGGTTAAATAAACCGTGGCGCATGGTTTCGTCTCGGCGGAGTTGCTGAAGACAGATGCATACTAAGCTCGTAATATCTCAGCTGCCTCATAGTCAAGGGTAGAGAGTCCTGAAGGTCTCACGAGAGATGATGTGATGGCTTCCTGGTCAGGGAGGCCAAGTGCCCGAAGAATCTTTTAGGACAATCTGCGATGGACCTAACTGGTGACTGTTGATGAGCCCTGCGGTCGGCGCGTACGGCTGCTGTGCATTGATTACGACAGCATTTGTATGTCAAATGTGAGGCGTCATCTCCTTTGAGGAGAAACACATCCCAAAGGGCCCACTTCTCTTTCATTAGACGCCTGGTCGATGGTTTGAGCCAGGACGACTTACAGGTGGGACATGGAGCGTGAAGTAGGACTGAACTAGTTATCGCAGTTTCCAGTGTAACGTAACACGCTGTAGATGTTCGTCTACCCTGCTGCATCCTTCAGGTGGTGGCCAGCTAGCTTAGATTGAAGGTTCTCGAATCCTTCGAAGGTTGACTAATCTGCAATTGCTTCGGGCTAACAGTAAGAGTCAGGTGATCGTGACGTCGCGCATTAGGCGAAAACTGATTGTGGACGATCGCTTGCACATAGTGACGCACCAACTTCGTTTATATCCGTCACGTGGGGTTCAGCAATTAACACTCTGTCTAGTCGGGAGGGTCTATGACCTCCTCTCCACATTGCGGGTTGATTGACATGTTCGGTGAGTCCTACTCCGCGCACGAGATTGTGTAATTCAGTGGCCGCAATACCAGACTTTAGCCCGCTGGAGAGACCGCCGTTCAAGACGCCGCAGTCCCCTAGAGCGATGGCGCGATGTCCGGGACCCATCCAATGGTATTCTTTCATCCCATTCTGGGACTGACTGGGCGGGGCATGACAAATGCTGCCGACAGTGACTTGTGATAAGTGAGGTGTCAACATTTATCCACAGGGACTCTTCAAGTGAAAGCAGGGTTGGGTATCTATTTAGTGCTGCGCGTAATTCAGCACCAACTTAGACTGCTAACCCTCCAACACTGCTGGGTAGCCGATCCTTGCAAACGATAGTATAACCAGTGAGTTATGTTTCTTAAAAAGATATGTTCGACGTTAGCCATGTCTTTGCTGTACCTTCGATCTTAAGCTTCTTTGGGTCGATAGACTGTCGCAGTTCCTGCCCTTTGTTATAACATTGGTAACCATACACCACCAGCTAGATACGAGCACCTGGGGGTAATACCAGCCTTCAGATAATAATAACATATACTTCTCAACGCATTTGTGAGAAACGCGCTTGGATGTGCGCAATCATGACAGATAATTACATGCAGTACAAAGCAACAAATGGATATATAACAAGATAAACACGAAATCTGTTGACCAAAGAAAACGTAATCAGAGGGAAAATAATCACAGTTTACAACGTTCGATTTACACATATAGAAAGAAGATAGTTCGTCTGTTCCGCAGATTCAGTCCAAAAAATGAGATGTTACATTAATTTACCTTTTACAAGGTTAGGTAAAGACGACGTTTCAAATATTTCAAGGTCACGCGGAAAAAGACGTGCGAATTCATCTCTTAAGAATTTCGCTGTTAGCTGACGTAACTTCATTCGGAAAACTGTTGGAATAGTTCAGTTTTGGCCAGTGAGGACGGGATGTTCCAGGATCAGGCAAAGAATTGAGCAAATTCCAGCGCAGGACATCGATGACTTCTCAAAAACGTCAAAAAGTTGAAAATTTCGCTAATCGCTCAGCCATTATGGGGTGTTGAGCGCCCATTCATCGCGAAAATTTTCCTTGCATTATGGATGCCCATGAGAATAAGAAAAAGAGCGCAATTTCATGTGTTAAATGGGAAAATGTGAATTAATCACATATAATATGAAGATTAATGTAACTGTTATATTTTTTGACAAAAACTTTACGCAATATCAATGCTTTTGTGTTTTTCAAAAAAAGTTTATAATATTCGGAAATAATTGTTATGACATTTTGCAATAATTGGGTAACCAGCAGCTACTTCTAGATCAGTCTGACTGATTATCACGTAATAATCAAAAGTCCGTCTGAAGTTTTGACGTCAGTTTTGTTCTATAGGGTCGATGTTTAAACTAGAATCGATATCTAATAGCCTATAGCAGTTAATATTGGTTAATGTGGAGGGTTTCGATGCATGGGGATAGCACACGAAAGGAATTTAGGTCTCAGTGGGTTTATCATGTATTTTTGACATCAATTTTTTTATAGGGTCAACGTTTAAGGTAGAATATGTATTTCACAGCACGCTACAGTTGCTAATGGATAATGGGGAGAGGTTGAGGCAAGGAAGATAACGCACGATGTGAATTGGGGTTATAATTAGATTATAGAACGTAAACGAGAGAGTATTTTTTAATACGGTTTCTTTGGAGAGTTTTTGTGTGCCAGCCAGGTTAACCGTCAGTACTGGCTACCATTAATTATGGTCTGAATGATTACCAAGGTGAACAGGTTACTACGAATGGACATATATATAAAATGTGGAAAAGTATATATGTGAGATATTATCCTTTATTTCTGCTTCTTTTTGGTTTAAGTACAACTATATAATAGTGACGCATGTGAGTAAAATGATGTGGTTTCGTGAGTGCGTAATGAATCGAATGCGAGATGTGGTGTGAGTAAACGGTGGATACACAGTAGACCGTTTCAGGCAAGCTGTTTTGGGTGGGACCCTGATAGTAAAGACGGGTACATGCGTTTATCCTGTTGACGGCTAAACGTTATCTGGACCACAGTCAAAGAGGTCATCAGGGGATACACAGAGTTTGAAGATTGACATTATGTTCGATGATGTAAGGAAGCTGTCTAGGTCTTTTTTAAAATGCTGAATGCGGTTACTGGCTCCGACTTCATTCGGAAGTCTATTCCAAATATAGGAATATTTTAAAATAAAGAAGTAGGCTCGTATCTTTTTGCGAGCTAACAGGGCTGACAAAGTGGAACCCTTATTTCTTAGACCATATGAGGAGCTGTGTTTGAAATGAACGGCAAACGCTGTGGTGATGGCGTCCGAGTGTAGCGGCTTATGCAGAAATGTAAGATTCGGCGTTTTTCTTCGTAACCAAAGTGCGTCAATACCAAGTGTTTGACGACGTTCCCTATAGATGAGTGAGGATGAATATCTTATTAAGCTTTTGGTAAATGATCGTTATAGATTTTCTGAAACAATCCTATCGGATCTGCGCAGGTAGCAGTAAATGAAGATTCAGTACTCAAGTTGAGGTCGGGCGCACATTTTGTAAACAGCCAGCCTCGCATCCGGTAGACCGAATGTCTTTTTGGTACTGCTTATTGTTTTCTATTTTTTGCTACCTGAAAGCGTACTTGTTCAGAGATGTTGAAGGAGGTTGAATACCATATTCCCAAATCTCGAACGGGTGTGGTGGTGTTAATATAATGACCGTCTAGTGAGACAGGCCCATTGGGTATTTGACAGCCATAAGTGATAATGTTCGACTTTTTTGATGAGAACGTCATGAGCCATGTTTTGCACCACGACTCCAAAGATGCTAGGTCGTGTCGTGTATTTTGTAGACACGAGGCGAGGTTACTGGGCTGGCGAAATGTTTAAACGATTTTCATATCGTCAGCAAACAGAAAGGGTTTGCCATGTTTAATAACATCGCATACGTCACTTATATACAAGAGGAAGAGCAGTGGTCCCAGAACGCTTCCTTGAATCACCTCACTAGTCAATTGTTTTGGCTTTGAGCAGTGCTCTCCTATTTTGACGGTTTGGGTTCGGCCTTTAATATATGACAAAATCCAGCTGTATAAGGAGTCTTGTATGCCAAGGGATGCTATTTTGATTAACAGGCGCTTGTGGGGCACACGATCAAAGGCCTTTTGCATGTCAAGGAGTATGATAATGATCGCATTTCCTTTATCGGCAGATATCGATATATGGTTTAAAAATTCCAATTGACATGCCATACAAGAGCGCTTATTAAGGAAACCGTGCTGTGAAAGGTCTTCAACGTTTTGTGACCTTAAGAATTCGACGATGGGCGCTATTATTATTCTTTGAAACATTCTTGAGCAGATTGGTGTGTGGTTTATTGGACGATAGTTACTTATTTCCTGTCTTGGACCACTTTGTAGCGGGGCATTATGATTGACCTTTTCCACTGGGGAGGAAATGTGCAGGATAGAAGTGATAGCGTGTACAAATTTAGTAAGAGGATGTGTACATCCTCACCTCCTTGGTTGATGACGACTGGTGGGATACCATCAGGTCCAGGGTGGATTGTGGACTTAACGGTAGCCAACTGTAAGCGGATACTTCTAACATCTATCGAAATATTGCACAGGGCTTTTGTTGTTTTCAACGGAATAACGGGTAATACTTTGCTCTCCACGCTAAACGCAGCAGCAAACTGTGAGTTGAAGTGTTCACATATTTCAACAGGGTCATCGACAACCGTATTACCTTTGAGAGTGATAACTTTTATAGGAGGGTCCCTCATGGAATTTCTCCGTCTCATCAGTTGCATTAGTCTCACGCTCCTTTGCTCACTGCAAAGCGCAAGCTTTTCTTCGTTCGCGTAACGCAGTTGCGTACTGTATTCTATATGTTCAAACATACTGCTCATTTGCATTACTAAGACGAAGTCCAGTGTTCCTCTGTGCATCGACCTGAGTGATTTAAGTTTGCCAGTCTCTTTTGCAGTTAGGATTCTACCTTGCGCATAAGAACCAACGCGTTTTTACTTTGTGGGGGCCAGAATATCGATACAAATTCGGAAGTGGTTGATAAATTCCTCGGTTGCTAATTTCGGGTCCAATGTAAGAAAGGATGTATTCCAATTTAAGGATCTTAGTAAGGAGGAGGTACTCCAATCGATGTATTTGATCGGACGGTAGAATACAACTGTGGGTTTGATAACTGTACTGAAGTCAAACTGACGCTTGATGATATTATGGTCACTTCCTGGAAATTGTTCAAGAAAATGTTCAAACTGTTCTTTACGGACGAGATACCTATGGTGAATATGAGATCCAAAATATGTTTCTGTCTGGTGGGCGCTAAGACATGTTGGTTTCATCCATTCAGTTGAACGCATGAAAGAAAGTCAGCTTGCTTTGCAGGAGCTGTGAATGAGGTCACCACCTATTAGTTTGTATTCGCGAGGTATGTTTGATACGTGACTTATCACCTCTACGAGGTCAGTCATGTCACTGCTGGTAGCATTAGGCGGTCAGTAAATACATCCAATAGGTAGGTCGCGAGAACCTATAGGGACCATTAACCACAACGAGTCCTCGAGTTTATTAAGACCAGGCTCGTCAAGTGTAACTGCGGAAAATTGCTCCTTTAGATAAAGGATGCATCCACCGCCTCGTCCTGTGAGACGATCCCTACGAAATATATTATATCCCATGAGGCTTAGTTGTGTGTCTGTATTATCAGGGGAGCACCACGTCTCGGTGACGATAATGATATGGGGATTAGACAAAAAGACAGAAGATCTAAAAATGTGCATTTTACTTATCAATGATCTTACGTTTATGAGTAATAAGTTAATGAAGTTCTTTCCGTCAGGCGCAACATTCAAGCTGTTAAAGAACTGCATGACAGATGGGGAAGAGGGTTGCGAAATGTTATGTGGAGAGGTCCACTCATGTTCGAGTGGATGTCGCAAAAGTCTGACTCCACGACAGAAAGTGCTGGAACAGTGTCATTATGGTAGGACGACTGAGTGGGACATGGGAAGTGGGTCCGAGTGGTGGTGGATGAAATATCGGACGGTACGCTAAAAAAGGACTGGGTTGGAGGACATTTATGCCAGTTATATAATCAGGTGGTGATGTACCTGACGGGGTACATACGTTGGAAATTTGGTTACTAGGATCATTCATATTTTGGATTGAAGAATAATGTGTTGTGGAGTTATTGGGTAATGCATGGAAAGTATTAAACTTATTATAGTTATGGATTGGCTTCGTCTACGAAGCATTGTCTCTTAAGATGTGGTTCTTAGAAGCAAATACGTAGCGTTTATGAAATACCGTCGATTTACCGTTATGTTGCAAATTCAGAAGACTGTTTTCTAGTAGGCACCGTACAGGTTTCAATGCTAGTCTGGAGACCTGTTCAGGCGTTTTGGGTTTGCGGTTGGCATGTACAGTCACTCCAGGTAATGAAGATAAATGCCTACAGTAGGAAGGTGATGGATTTGCTTGTCCAATCTCGTCTTGGTTCTCGAACTTTTGGATATTGCCCCTGACACTGTGGAGATGGTTAGACACATTTATTCCAGGTCTCATTCCAGTCAGCATCTCGGTTGGCGGAGGGAATCGTCGATGAATAGGATCGGTATTTTTGGCGCTAATCTTGGGTTTTACTTGAGATACCTGACCGCGACTAACGGCAACAGAGCTGGACGTGGTTTGTTTTTCAGTATCCTTCTGGACGGACATGGTAAGGGCGTTGCCAGTTACGACTTGCTGATCTGGGGAAGTCGTGGAACAGTCTAGATCAACGTTCAAGTCAATGAGGTGGTTTACTTTGTTACTCGAGTTCTTTTTTACTTGGGAAATATTTGTTCGCAATAGATTCCGTTGGATTGTTGTCTTGTCACCAAACACTTTTATCGACTTAAAATTTGTGGCACGTATAATCTGGTCTTGTTTTCTGACAAACTCATCTGCTACAAGTTCATTTGTGAACTGCAATAACAGTGGACAATATTTTTGCTGTATCTTCTTGCAAAGTCTTAGAAAATTACAGTCCTGGTCTTCCATCCTACTAGCCTTGAGTAAGACTTCTTTCACGGACAACAAAGGTATTCTGTCAGGCACGTTAAACACAACCATTTTACCTGCACAGCGTATCTGCTTTTGCAGTTCAGTAGCTATTGTATAAATGAACATTCCAGCAGCTACGAGATCTTCATGACTAGAAGTGGTAGTTTTAGGATGGGTGCTAACTGGGGCATTTAGAACGCTAAGTATCGGATTCTGTCGGTGCAAAAATGTTGGTAAGCCGTTCATACTCAGTGTATTTTCGCCATTTCAGCCTTTAGGTCCGTTATTTTTTCAACCTGATCTGCAAATACATCGGTAATGGGAACTGAACAGATTTTAGTGTTGTTCCTTCCTTGTGTGTAGCTAACACTTACTGTTGAAATTACCGCTTTTGCAGCAGATTT
Source organism: Paragonimus skrjabini miyazakii (assembly GCA_014338405.1). Lineage (NCBI taxonomy): Eukaryota > Metazoa > Platyhelminthes > Trematoda > Plagiorchiida > Troglotrematidae > Paragonimus > Paragonimus skrjabini miyazakii. Next base: position 6,034 of record JTDE01014785.1, on the reverse strand, counting down.
AGGCTCCTCAGCGATAGCAGCAGTGGAACAGGTGTTGATCGTGGTGCCCGAAGATTTTATGCCTCTCTTTTTTGTCACCACGCCTTCTTGGCATGAGGCTACTCGCCTGACAACGGACAAATTTTAAATACTAGCTGACTTAGTGGGTACTATGGTAAAATATTCCTTTTTTAACAAATAATGATCAGAACATTTTAAAGGCAATTAATAGCAACAGAAGGGAGCAAATAGTGGGCTTATTCGAGTGGGTGTTTGATATAAATGAAAAATACACTTGCACGCAATAATAACTGGCCTCTTTCGGGTACTACCTGAGCTGGACCGACCCCTTTGAGGTTGACTGTACCAAGTTTTTTGACTGTGCCGGAGGTGATGAGTTGCTGACGACCTCTCGTGCCTTGGTCACCGTGACCACACTTGCCACCATTAGAGGTGTACCAGTAAAAGACGTTCCACGCTCAGACCTTGGTTTACCTGCGTGAAGTCGGATCTCGGATAGGAAGCTGTTTTTCAGCGTATATCACCTCTAAAGCGCAGCGGACAACACATAACTTGTGAAGAGGGTGGTTCGCAATTGTCTAGGGGTTGAGATGGAGCTCAGGTGTACTGGGCGCGGAGGCGCTAGGTAGACCATGCTCCACCTTCGTCTACGTCTAGGTTTAGTTTGACTCGGATGAACTTTCACTGATCACTGTCGTGCTTATGCGCATGCAATGTATCTGCATCATTCAAATCCTTTACATCGTGTATAAGTAAACTACACGTTTGATCCAACTAGAAACTCTGGAGGTTGCGATATGCCGTTCGTCGGGTCTCCCTGCTCATCCAAGGCAGGTCAGGTTTCGCCCTTAGATGAGAATTATTGAATCCGGGCAAGGAAGATACCGTTGAGAAAACCTTCTCGGCGTCTTCTATCTGGCCGAGCGTGGCACGGATTGGTCTGGAGCATCCGTCTTGGTGACACTTACGAAGCCTGCATGGCGTAGGTTTATCATCGACGTCTAGCTCAAGTTGATCACCACTGCAAATGACCGTCGGCTTCTTCCTGGTTGAACACCGTGCTTTCGCTCTCTGCTGGGTTATAGATAATGAGATTATGTCTAGCAAACTTGGGACAATGACTACGCCTGAGCCTGTTTGTGAGTTGTGTTCCGGGCTCAGGGACGGCTCTATGAATACGGCTTTTGACTAACGGCATAGAACCTTCCCGGTTCGTGCTGATGGGCGACTTGGACGCACCAGCTTGCTGAGACACCGTAACAATGCGTTTATCACGCTTCCGTCAGTGCGGCCTATGGAAGATGGTTTACTATTTAGTACAGGGGACGGCGAGCTTTGGTTGTGTGTGGCCGAGCTGAGGTTGCCTGGCGTTGGCGTATCAGGACTGCTTATTGTAGAAGATGAGGAATCCACTAACTCGCCAGTTCTATTAATACCCTGAGTAATGCCGTCCTTACGCATATTTAGTCCGCATGTCACACGATGGTATATGAGAACCGGATGGTTGAATCCCGGAGCCTGAAATAAAAGTCGATGGTTAACTCGGGGCCAAACTTGCATTGAACCTAGTAGTTAAAAAAGTCCCAGGTCATGGTCCTGTTGCGACGACCTAATACCTTCAAACACGGTCCACAAACGTCGGCAGTCGGATGAATTTCACGTCGCATGCTAGCTAACTAACTTACAAAGCCTGTAAATTCTGTAAAAAACTGGATAAATAACAAGACTAATAAAACTTGCCAAATCTGCTGTCTGGTGAGTCTCCATGGTGACACGGGGTATTGTTGTGTTGCTGCAGTGGATGGTATGTCAGTGGCAGCAGTGTCACAAAATGACTTCTGTGTAGCAAAAGCTAGCGTGATGTTAGTTCTGAGGTTCGTACGCCCGAGTTTTCCCCAGCCTTATATTAACACGGATTGGAAGTCACAGTGAGAAGACGGTGAATCTGCAAACAAACTTTATTTGTTCATTTACTCACCGTTAACTAGCGGACATCAACGCAACGATTAAGAGCACTAGGTAACTGGACGGGAGAGAACGTTGAGCACAACCGCACGGCAGTCGCCAGAGGGGACGAAGGTCGACGAAGATTCCAGTCGATCTTCAGAAATCAAACAGGCGTCAGATTGTTCGAGCGGCGTTCCCAACGGTAATAGCGAAAACATTGTTATCCTAGTGAATGTAGCCTACAGTGGTAGAGATGGTGCGGATTCATTATACAGCTACGAATAAAACTGCGATATCTACGCCAACACACTAACATTGATGTTAACGGTTTACATTCACAAGGTAATGTGAACCGGCAGGGTGGTACTGGTTGGTCAACTCTCATGTCACAGAGTTTAAGATGTTGGAAACGTCGGAGGTGGTCTCACTACATCAGCCCCCCTTAGAAGTGCGACTAATATAGGAGGCCTTCTAACTATGAATTGTAATCTTGGGTAACAGCTGCCGTCCTGCTGGCCAGCCGTGCGCGAGTTACCCACCCTAAAAACGCCTCCTGAAGATGTGACAGAGAGTGTGATTTTCTCACTCCGTAGGCGTAGAGTGCTATGGCGTTCAAGGTTTTCTCTTTGGGCCCGGCAATTGTTGTCACGCATCGTGTTAGACCTAGAAATAAGGAAAAGTGGAATACCTAAACGTTAGAGGAAACAGTAGATGCTCACCGTAACGCGTATCCTGCAACGTCTGAAGATATTTACATTTACTTGCAGGTATCTTCCGTGCAAAACGAGCCAGGAACTTGTAGTTACGAAAAACTGTTAGTTGCTGTTCGACAAAAGCATGAAATACGCATAATCAATTATCAGCCGTACCATGAATGCGAAGTAGAAACAGTAAGCCACTTAAGGTAGCGCGCGGGAAAATGGACGCGCCTCCCTGAGTGAATTGTATGTTGAGGTGGAAGTTGATCGGGATTAGATGCGGAAGGCAGCGCTGGGGCTAAATCGGGGGTTGAAGTAGATAAGGACGGCTTGGACGATGTTAGTGTTGTCAAACTGGGGGGTGAGTCGGCGAAAGTAGGTTTAAGGCGGTCAACCGAGACAGTGAGGTGTTGACCGAAACTGGCGATCACGTAAGTTTTCGCAGACCGTTTATTGACACGAAAAGGTCCTTTATACAGTTACTATAGCGGTTTCTTGTCAGTCAGTTCACAGAAACACAAACTCACAAGTGCTGGGATTTTTAAGGACGTAAGACGAGGATGGTTGAATACGTGTGGCACCCGTTTGTGGTGACGGCATGTAATTGGCTAGTCGGTTGGCGTAGTGTTGAGTGTCGACAGCAGCTTTGCTTGACGGTTGAAAGTAATCAGCTAGAAGGTTTAAAGGACGACCATAAACGAGTGACGCTGGGGTCGTACTGTCATCCTTTATACAATTGTCAATACCAAGTTGAACTAGGGGTGATGCTTCCGTCCAGTCCATCCGCTCGTGGGCACGTAATGAAGCTTTGAGCTGACGATGGAGACGCTCCACAGGTCTATTCGCTTGTGGGTGATATGCTGTGGTGCATGATCGATGCACGCCTAACAGCCTGGTCAGTTATGAAAATAAGGCTGGTTCGAATTGTGTACCGCGATCAGTTGTAATCGTCGACGGACAACCGTAACGTGCAATCCAATGCTCGACAAAGGCGCGATAGACTGATATTGTTGATAGGTCTGTCAACGATATGGCTTCTGGCCACCGAGTGAACCGGTCGATACACGTGAGCAGGTAGGTGTAGCCTCTTGAGGGTGGAAGTGGCCCGACGAGGTCCAGGTGGACATGTTCAAAACGATCGTCGGGTGTAGGAAAAGATCCCAGCGGGCTGTTGGTGTGTCGGTTGACTTTGGAACGTTGACATGCAGGGCAACAACGGGCCCAATGCCGTACGTCCCGATTCATGTTAGGCCAGACGAATCGATCCGCAATCAGTCTTAGTGATGCGCGTATCCCTGGATGTGACGGATTATGCAACGCTTCGAATATTGCTCTTCGTAACGAATGCGGCACGATTGGCCTGGGGTAGCCCAGTGTATTGTCACATACAATGGTACCAGGCGAAGATGTCAATGGAACAGTGACAATACGTAAGTTTGTGCGTTTTATATCGTCCATAAACGTGCAATCGGACTGTTGTTGTGCAGCTATGTTGCGATGTGAGATCGAGTCAGTGGCTGTGAGCACGCTGTGTATTCGTGATAGATTATCCGCGATGGCGTTTGCGGCTTCATGGGCATGACGGACGTCTGTAGAAAACTAAACTATGTAGTCCAGCTGTCAAGTGTCTCGAAGTAAATGTCTATCGGAGTACTTCCGCAAGGCGTACACGAGAGGTTTGTGATCCATAAAAATAATGAGGTCGCGGCCCTCAGGTGCCTGGCAAAAATGGCGCACAGCCCTATGCACAGCCAAGAGTTCACGACCGACGGTGCCGTATCGCGTTTCGTCATCGCTGAGGCGTTCAGGAAAGAATGCAGAGGGTTACCAAATCTCGCGAATTGCTTGCTGTAGCACTGCACCTATGACTGTGTCCGTCGTTTTCAAAATATTTCAGGCGAAGTACCTACAGTCTATCTAATGCAAATAAAAAATGTCAAAGAGAAAATTGGAATACATCACACAAGTGCCAAAAGTACTAGTTTGGTAGTGAAAACATTTCCAAACATTTTTGAGAAAACCACACGTTACTTGCGTTACCCACATTTTTTTCCAGTCTTCTAAATGTGGTCGTTGCAATCGTCAAGACGCAAGATGTCATCCCACAACTTGAGAGTGCTTCTTTTTGCGGCGTTTCGAAAACATCGTCGAAATGGAAGTATACGACTATACAATGTTGGCAACGTATTTCTCAGACTCGAAGTTCGGCAATTATCCGTTTCACGGGATTCGCCTTGAAGGTCGTTCAAAAGGCAAAACGGACCTTTTGGCGCGAATGCTCGATTTTCAAATATTTTATGTAATTTTAAAATCGGAATTTCAGGCAAAGTACTTACGATACATCAATTGTGAATAAGCAGCGTTGATGGAAAAATTGGAATTCATCGACTAAGTCCCAAAAGTATTAGCTTGGTGATAAAACAATTTTCTGCCATTTTCACGAAAACAACCCGTTATTGACGTTGGCTCATTTTTCAAGTCTTATAAATGCGATCATTGCCATTTTCGAGATGGAACACGTCATCCTAACACCTGAGATGCGGCGTTTCACAGATATGGCCAAAATGGAAATATACGACCATACTGTGTTTGCTTTGCATTTCAACAAGAACGCCAACACATTTGATAGTGAAACATGTATGAAAACATCTCCAGCTTCCGTTCTTATACGTTATTTATACTGTTTCTCTTTGTTTGCATTATTTCAGGTAGATACTGGTCGATAAACCGTTGCTATTACAAATGGTTGGGAGTGACGCTATCATATGGTTGCTTCCATCTTCGGTTTATATAGATCGGCTTAAGAAAAGAGTACCATGTCCCACTCTATCATCTAGAATCTTCAGAAGTAAATTCTAATCACCCTACTGCATTGTTCCTATCTAGATTGGTGTCGCGTGGCGTTCATGCGGAACAATATACGGAAACAGATGAAATCAAGTTGCCTGCTGATCACCGGGAGGCAAACCTGTCAGCCAGTCACACTACGATGTTTAGAACGCCAAGTATCTATTGCGGTGCGGAAAACGTCCAATCAATATGGCAATCAATGGAATCGAAGATGATGATAACCATGTAACCTAAACGCCTCAAATACAGATTTTTCATCACTTTCCGCATGCGTTTGTTCTCCAAATAGTTCATCGTGAAGGTGGTTCGGAAGGAGCAGCTACTAGTGTGAACATATACTGCATACTCAGACGCTGTTCGTGCATTAAGTCAATCGGGTGGAGCAGGTACTGGTGTGAACGTATACTGCGTATGTAGACGTCATTCATGGTTTAAGTGAATCAAGTTGAAGCATCTACAAGCGTGAACGCATCCTGTAGTCTGAGACGTTGTTTATAGCCTAAGTCAATCGGGTGGAGCATCTACTAGTGTGAACGTAT
>JTDE01014784.1:0-20445 GCA_014338405.1 Paragonimus skrjabini miyazakii | reverse complement strand
CACCCGGTCCGGATGCTGGATCATAGCAGAGTCGTGCTTCAGGTTGACCAACCTCTCGTATTCGTCCACGACCTGCTCCAGCTTGATGTTTGACTCCTGGTCGATTTTAGCCAAGAGACGGGTACGGAGGTCAGCTTAGTTTGGTGATTGAAGACCGCAAATGAAAACCAGGCAGCGGAACTAGTCCTCAGTGAACGAACCAAGCTTGAACCGTCCGCACTCACAGTTGACGAGACCTGCATAGGTGACAAAGTCGTCTACATTTCGTTTGACCAGTTGGAGGCACTGGAACCGTGAGTTGAACAGGGATGAGGTATCCCCGAAGATCTTCGTCAGTTTCTGGACCGTGTCCGCGAAAGTCGGGGTTCGCGGTTCGGCGGGCAAGATGTGGTTGGTATAGCGGAAGTGTTCCGCTGGGCCCAATTTCCGGAGTAGTAGACGAACCTTCGTCTCGTCATCTCTGGATGCCAGTTCAACCGTGAATGTATCTTCATACCGCTTGTACCAAGCCTCGGAGGAGACACCGGCTTGGGGGTTATACAGGAAGTCGGAGACGTTCCTGGTCAAGTGATCCACGGACTGTGGATCGACAGAAGTGGACGGCCCAAACGCGGCAAAGCGGGTGGCTAGCATCTTTATCAGTCGGATCTGTGACTGCATCATCTGCCTGAGATCTGGGTCAGCAGACATAGTTCAAGAGAGAGAACAAAGACAAAGCAAAAACCCCGTCACCAAATGTTATGACCCTTTTGGTCAACGATAATCACGAAATGTCTAGCGCACGACAATACAAATCACGGAACGTCGCACAGAGCTTTGCAATACCCGGAAAACCCAGAATAACACAGAAGACCGTGACATTTAGCCGAGAATGTATTTGCTCTCAAACCAAAGGTAACACTGCAGACGAGCGTCTGCATATATATAGTCTTTTGCTGGCCTTGATGAATCCCACTTGAATTGGTGCATTAAAAGTGGAATGGGCCAATCACAGACGCCGGGTAAACGTGCGCCAAAATTGAGTTTTGGCACTTTGTGGCGCGGAAAAGTAAGATTCAAAATCACAATTTATTTTTCGATAATATCTCGGAAAATAAATCATTTTTTGGGGAAAATAGACTTTCCCCAACAGTTTGAAATGATGTGGTTATGGATGGCATGCTTTAATAAGCGCTCCATCATCTTGCACGGTATAGTGGTGAGGCTGGTTGGCCAATAGCTAGCCGGAGAGTGCCGGTCACCCGCTTTGAATATGGGCGTAACCGTCGCCTCATGGCATGCGCTAGGGAGAATGCCAGTCTGGAGTGTCTGTTTAAACGGCATATAAAAAGGATCTGCCAGACTAGCAGCTGCTTCTTTGAGAATTTTCGGATAAATTTTGTCAGGACCCATTGAACAGTTTGAATTCACTTTAAGTAGAATTTCCTCAACATTCAGCACGGAAAACTCGACAGTAAGGAGTGGTTGCCGGAAATTCTGCAGCGGGAGGATAGGGTGCCAATCAGGTTGTGCGACGTTGTAGACTGCCGAGTAGTATTCCCCGAATAACCCTGCCACAACTAAGGAGTCAGATGAGGTCGCCCCGTCGGGCAGTCGTGAAGAAAGAGCCGAGGGTTTATTCTTTATTAGTCGTCGCATATGCTTAAATAAGAAGTTTTTATTCCAGCGGGCTTTGAGGATGACCTTTTCTTGTGCGCGTTTGGTGTGGTCACGGATTTCCCGCCTACACCTATTTCTAACCATTTGGAACGCGCGTAGGTCCACCGAATTTTCCGTAAGCTTGTGCTTTGCGAATGAAAGGGAACGGTCATAAAGGAGACGACGTATTCTACGTGGAAGAGGTGGACGATAAAAGTTTGCGCGGCACAAATAAGTTTTCCGCTTTCCCAATTGCGCTTTGAAGTTCGCAGAAGTTCTGGTCCACGAAGCCATAATCAAAAAGTAATGAACCAAGGTAGCTCCTCAGGCCGTTAAAATCAGCCTGAATAAAGTTTCGAACTGTGAACTTCTTTACTGCTTGCTGTATCCAGTAACAGATAAGGTCAAAGTTGAGCAAAGAATGATCACTGTGTTCAACTGGTGGTTTGATGATCACTCCGTCTACCAGGTGGCTCTCAGTAGTAATGACTAAATCGAGCAGAGAGGGATTCTGACCAAAATGATGTCGCGTCGGGGCGTTGATATGCTGTGTCCACGCTCTCCGTTGTACCAACGTCGATAAAGAAGTCGAGAATCCGCTTTCACATTCCTGGTGAGAAACTAATGTCCAGTTTATCTTAGGAGCATTGAAGTCGTCCATAATAAGTAGATGAGTGAATGGTTGTCCCAGAAAGTTGTCTAGGTTTACAAAAAGTGTCGTCGTCGGAGACATTGGATGAAGGAGAACGACAAATGACCCCCACTAGGAGTGAGCATGGGCCACACAAAGTCAGTCGAAGCCACAGTGCATCACATTCATTAGGGAACTGTAAACCACTGATAACCGTGGGAGATGGGAGATGCTGGTGAAGGAAAATCGCAGAGACCCCATTCTCCCTCGGGTGGAGTCAGCTCGGTAAACTGAATATCCGGGGACACTCAGCTCAGTGTCACTGATATCACCTGTAAGCCAGGTCTCCGTGAAAGCAAATATGTGGGGTTGTGTGTCATTAGTAAACTGTGTGATTTCCGGTAATTTATTAAATTCAGACAGTTCATATGCATACACTTGAGAGCTACTTCCCACATGACTTGGCGAGAAAAGAGATAGGATGGTGCGAGGAAGAGCTTGCGAAATAAGACTTAGAATCGAGGATGGTGGTATGATCATGCTCGGTCCGGGCAGCCAAATGGCTCTGTTGGCCCTCTTGTGAGGCTGCGGATGCGACGTCACCGCTTGTGTGTATGTCGGCGTTCCTACAAGACGCTTGGCCAACATGTTTGGTGTCGCAACTTGCACCCTCTGCACCCCTGATAAATCCCTCTTTTTCGGAGGGTGCTTTGGATTTATCCCGAACGAAAAATTTGATTTTCATGTCTTTTGAATACAGGGCTTAAAAGGGGGTAAAGTGCGCTGTTTGATGGGGCAACCGAGAGAAATATCCCGTGGGACGAGGCAACAAACTGCTTTTTGATTCATATGCGGTGGCCCCAGTAGGCCTCTATCGTTCCGAATTCTAGGAAGGAAGAATTTTCTGTGAGGCGGCTTGGTGGCTTTTGGAGTGGGTATTTATGGGAACGGCAGTTTTGTGGTGTCTTGAACACTTTTACCCGTGCTTGGGGCGTCAGCCGTTGGAATGGCGACTACGTAAACAGCATTCTCGATTTCCACAACTGGCACATAAACCTGAGTAGATACTGCTTGAGCAGAAACCTCGACCTTAGTCTCCAGTTGTAGTTTCCGATCTGCCATGATTCATGACTTTGTTTTAGTCTGCTGCTCGCGTTTCGCCCTCTCTTGCCAAGGGCGGTCGAAAGAAACGCCACTCAGGTGGGTGTTGGCGGATTTCAGAGCTTCCGATTTTTTCACTACTGGTTCGGGACTCAGCATGGCTGGTAAGGTTACCAGAAGGCTGAGTGAATTTTGGTTACTTTGGCGCGTAGCCTGCTGGCAAGTACAAAATTTGTAACGTTCGGGGAGGACGAAGAAGCTAAGACTGACTTAGCTAGTTCGGTTGGTGAAGAATTTCTGAGGAAGCGGCACCATAAAACAACTCTCCTTTCAAAGAAACCTTTTTATTTCATATTCGCCGCTGCCTCCTCTCTATGTGCAGTTGTCAGGGCAACTGCCTTCTTGGTGAACGCAACATCAGGGAGGGCAAGCGCTATGTATTCATTTAGGGACTGAAGTTCCAGCTTCATTTCGGACAGAGTCCGCTGGTGTTCCTCCATCCTGTTCCCCATGGAGGAAACAGAAGGACATTTAGTGCTAAGAAAAACAGCACCACATTTACAGTCGCAGGTTATCTGCGTCGCTTCACACTTCGTGACGCGTACGGGACTAGTCGGCGGCAAAGCGGTGCCTTGAGTTTCGTCAAACCTTCAGTTCATGCTTGTACTGGTGTTCGTTGAGGGCAGTGCATTTGAAGTAATACCACTTCTGGCCCTGCGGCGCTACATATCGCTCTGTACGGATATTTTGCATCCATAATGATCGCAAATGCTCTCTGTCTCAGTCAATTGGGTCCCAGCACTGTTAGATCTTACTCGCGTCATTGTCAATAGAAATAAGCAATGCACAATATAACACAGATACAGAAACGGATAAAATGCAACACAAGCCTCAGTAGGTAATGATTCGGTATGTTATTCGGTAAAGAATAACAATAATCGAATTTACTTTTTGTTGCACAGGGCAATAATAGAGCAAAAAATGCGTAGACAATAACAGCGAGAAAATCTGAATCAAATTTGGAGTTATCCGCGCTCTTGATTTGACCGATCTCTTCAGGCAATATTTTGGGTCCGGTAAAGACTGAAAACTGTTTAAGTCATTCGACCTGCTTGAGTCCGAACTATGTAAATTTCAGTAGGCCACTGGAGCGTGCTATCGCAAAGGCGCCACGACATCAAACGAAGGTGAGATAAGCCGACGAGTGTACATATGCACCAGGAGGGGTCAACCGCTACGTACCACCCGCGTTGTCCTCACAAAGCCGCGTGGACAAACGGGATACCAGTCTTTTATCTACGTCAATCGTAGCGCTAAGGGACTTTCCCGGGTGACTAGGGCGGTCGCTAAACCTAATCATCCGGTGAACGTCATCCCCGCCCAAATGGAGCCCTGTCGCCGACGTCCGAGCGGAAAGGAGGTTGAGAAAATACTGCCGTGGTTAATGCAGGGTGCCAGCTCATTCACACTGTACACTTATACACGGAGTAGGTTCGAAAAATACGTGCAGTAGGGACGTATGCTGCCTGCGTGCCAACCACATGGCTCAGAGAAGTTCTCCATCATACCCGTTGGAGCTTACAGTCTGAATCTCCGACTCAGGTCACGCTTGCTGTGCTCTGGATAACGAAAGCCGCGTTTCGCAATTCTTCAACATGACCTCCGAACAGCAGATTATGTGTCAGCGCTACATCGACTACATGGGACTAGACACCACGTCCCGAAGCCGATCGGACAGGCACAACATTTTTGGCCTTGTTGTGATTGATGCATGCGGGATGGGACTGCCGATCTGCTTCGGATGGCTGGCGGCCGAGACGACCGAAACTATTGCCGGGTCCTTCCGCATCTTCATCCAATACACGTGGCCTGTGAACACTAAGATGTTGATCACAGACGACAGCGCCGCCACCCAGGTAGCGATCACTCAAGAACTGCCGTTAATACAGCAGTTACCGTGCTGAATGTATCCTATGAAGAACATAGAAAAACACGTAAGTCCCATTGTATTCGCCTTTAAGTATTTCAACGGCGTCCCGATCCCACTGCTCTCCAGCACTTTTACGGGGCCATGCACACCAGGAACAATGGCTGTACTCTCCACCTCACTGCATAAAACCCATGACTGTTAGTCGTAGACCATAAGTTTCTGAGCTGTCGTGTTCGAGAAAATTATTTTCCTGGAAAACATTGTTCAAATACGTCAGTACCTGGTGCTAAAATTGAAATCGTTGAAATCTGCGTTGACTCACATATGATTAAACGGTTTGTTCCCTTGATGAACTTCAATAGAACAGTGAGAAGACGCAATTAATGTGATGCTCTCCGGAGTAACACTTAGTACATTCTGATCACATATGTACATGCAACTAATTTTAAACGAGTCAAAATTCCACAGAGGGGGGTCATGGCTTAAGGCGTTCAACGGACAGATAACAAAAACTGATTTTTCATTTATGGTGTGGGACGAGCCGTAGATCGAAAACTGCCCTGAAGTACGATAAGGCAAGGTGGCATAGTTTCTTGAAAATCATGCAAGTTTGTTATCGTTGTAAGAAGTACAAAAGATGTAGGAATGTATGCAAAGATGTGCGACTTGTCTAGTGGGTTAGCTGTTGTCATTTTTAACGAATCAGTTCTCGCGACACATGCTGCAGATCACGATTTCATGTGGTTCGACGAGATGCGTGTCTGATTGTGGGCCCTTTCGAGTTGGAGCACAACCAACCCCTCAGTCGTCTGCTAATAGTCCCATCCTATAACTCGTGGACTAACCGTCGTTGAATTGAACGAGTGCGGGAGTCTGTTCCAGTACAATGCACCAACTACTGACATTAGGCAGTGTGTAGCGGACGACGTTGGAAACATCCGCCGCAAGTTGAGGCCTGCAATGTCAAGCGAGTCTGTTACGTAAGATTGATCACTGTTCGTTAGAGAACCTTGAGGAGGTGATGTCGGTAATTAGTGCGATCAGTGTAGTGCGCACTATGAGGAATGAAGGCAGCGGATATAGGCATATCTACTTCGCCCGGCGAATGCAGATTGAACCATTACGACGTTTCTCACATGTTGTGAATGTGGATGCAACTCACGGGACAAACAGGCACAAGTATGTCATTGTATATTTCCTCATACTTACGAAGTTGGACGTTATATCAGTGTCTAGTGACAGACAGTATGGGACACGGCCGATCCGTGATGTACGGGTACTTCCGTAGTGAGAAGTATGCTTCACTACGTAGACTTTTCGAAATGTTTCGTGAAATGATGGGGCGAGCCGATTGCGGTGAAAACATTTGTCACGGATAAGATGGCTGTGCAGATGAGGGCAGCCCTTGTAGTGTTCGGCTACGATATCTTGCTATGTTACTTTCATGTGCGCGATGCCGTACGTAAGCATGTAAGTGGGTAAAATTCGTCCGTCATATTTGTTGTAAAACAAACTCTTTTCGCAGTCGTTTTCTCTTCCACCGAATGGTTACGATCGAAAATGAGAAAGAGTAAGTTGCACTGTTAACCGCAGGTTTAAACGTGATCTGTACATCATCGGCCGAACGGATAAGAAGTTTCTGAATTATTTGCTATGTAATTGGCTGCACATCAGGCCGAAGTGGGCCATCCATGCTCAAGGCGATGTTGTCCACTTCGGCAATCGAACGAATAATAGGCTGGAGAACGCAAACGGACGGTTGAGGAAGAGAACGCACCCAAGAGACTTCCCAGCCGCCGCCATTCAGAAAATATGGAACCACAGTGAGTGACTGTTACGGGAGTATGAAATACAAGCGACCTATGGGTGCGACCGTCGTGAGGTTGTGGAGGTTGACTGGTACTTGAAGAACATTCTCCACAGAATGACGACGTTCGCAAGTCACCTTGTCCAAAAACATCTGAAGGGACGGACTCCACGACTCCCTTTCGAAACATTGTCTGAGTGCCGGGTACGCACTTCTCTAGTAATCACTTTGAAGATTGCAGTTCCGTGGGCAACAGTTTCGTGACGCTTTCGTCCTGGATAGCTTTGAAGGTACATGATAATGTGCATTTTACCGTACAATATGGTTGCCATGCGTACATATTTTGTCGGTGTTTCGAAAACATTTCCACTTTTACGGTAAGGACTTTCGCATTTTTAATTTCCCTCTACAAGGGTCACGTCCCCATTCGTGAGCGGTGGCTGGCAGAGTAAAACCTGCTAATTCGACGGTTGGTAGGCCCGCAGCTTCGGCTGTTCGTTGCAACCAGTTTCAACCGTCACTGTGAAGCCCTTCATGATGTACTTCAAAAACTGCGCGACTGCAACGACCGCCCGATGGTGACTTGCTTTAACAGCACCATTGCTTTTGCCAGTAAGATAGTGGAACGTGCATAATCTGGCTTACTTTTATACGACTTCCTCATGGGCTCAGCTGCAAGCTGTGTGCAATCGAGGTGGGCGAGAAAAGCCTAAATCGGGTTTGTCGTGTGGACACTGCGGTGACCCCGTAGAGATGAACAGTTATTGGTGTCATGCCAAACAGCTGATTTTTCCCTCCAAATGTATGCAAATGGCAGACATAAGCGAGTGTCCATTCTGTGGCAAACAACTTCAAATTCAGTCGCCTGGTAAGTGAACGTTTCGGATCCTTGTTTATATCAGCTCCCTCTACTTCGGCCATCTTTCGCACTCCCCCAGTGATTATGGGAAGCAAGTCGCGCACACCACCGACAGCGAATTTCGACTTAGGCCGGTCAGCTGACAGTGTATTACTTGCACACGGGCAGAATAAAACACTACTCAATATCACCTGGAACGATTACCCTGTTGATATAATTGAGGAAAGTAAGTCGTTTCATAAAGGTATACACAAATTTCTTGCGGATATCGGATGTGATGAACGACGTGATGATGGAGACTAACTGACACACTATTTCAGTCATCCGGGAGGACACCCATAACACAAGATAACCGAAAGCTACATTCTGTGCTGAAAAATAGCGGAGGTAGTTGTACATTTATCCACAACTATCAAATACATAATTCAAGATTTTGTCCCCATGTTTTCGTCCCCATTTACTTCGCTCGTCCACCAATGTGTTAGACATAACTCGTAAGGTAGGACAAATGGACGGAGCAGTTATTCGTCTAAGCATGCAGTACAGTTTAGCATAGTTTAAGTCAACTGGACGGAGCACACGCCAATGTCGGCGCAAGGCATATGACTCGGAATAACGAACGCGTATGAGGCAAGGTGAACAGCAGTTTGCCAGCCACGTTTCCAGAAATTCGCTTCAGCCGAATAATCTGCTAAAGATTTGTCTGGAACTGTCGTTCGTTGACTGCACTTTGTCTGGTTCCTGGGAAGACCACCATGGACGCTGTGAATAATATGCTATTCTTGAAATCTCAGTGTAGCAAAATTGTGAATGCTCACCCTGGCGTAAAACGGGCATTTCCAAATTGGAATATTTTCGGACGTAATATTGCTGCTTACACGTTTCACAGTTCCGCCGACCGTCATCTGCACACCACGTGGACTAAATCGAATTCAGAAAAACGCAGAGCAGCTAAAGGTAATTACCTTCCGACGGAATCCATAACATCACATTCACATGTTGAGCACACTGCAGTTGTTACGACAGCCACATCATCGCACACACCCGTTCATACGCCCCCTTTTAGTTCTCGGTCTGCCAACTCAAGAGCTCCACGGCTGTCAGACCATGGGTCATCGATGTGGCCTGATGTGTATGACAAATTAACGCCGGGCGAGTAAACTACCCCAGGAAGGTATGTTGTCCAGCGTGTTTGTATTTAATGTTTAGAATACGGAGTTGTAGCCATGATCAACGTCTAAGTGTGTAGTGTGCGCTCACACTAGTAGCTGCTCCATCCAGTTGACTTGAGCTATGTAAAACTCTTGTGTGTATTATGCCTTCACACTAGAGACTGCTCCGTCCAGTTGACTGGAGCTAGGTTCAACGTTGTTAAGAATAACACGCCATAAATAAGAATAAACGTTTATTTAGACCGTTGGGAATAAGTTATAGTGATCTCCTTCGGTGCTGGCCAAAAATGAGATAACATACTGGCAGCCGTCAGTCATCTCTGCGGCCGGCGAGAACATAAACCAACAGTCATTGGGATCATAAGCGTCCATGATATGAAGATAGTAGAGTTGTAGCTGAAATGGTAGAGGTGGAAATCATTGTTTTCGTCGGATAAATAACGAGCATCAAAGTTGGTCATTATCTGTCAATAAATGAGCAAACTACACTCAAGCATAGTCAATAATCAACATGTAAAACAATACGTACGTTATTACTGATAGAGTAGGACGTGTTATCCATGTTTCAGTTCGGTTCAGTTCAGATTAAATAACAGGACTTGAGGCTAGTAGCCCGTTAATGTCCAGTTTCTTGCACCAGTGGGCTCAGATGATCCCACAGTGCTGCGACAAATGGAGAAGTAAAACATCCCTTCAACAGTATTTTGGGGTCTTCAATGGTATGTAGAACACAGTATATTATTGAACGAGCAGCGAGAATATCTCCGGTCAAGTCCTCAACAGGACCATGCAAGTAATCTTTTGGGTATCAAAGGTTGGATGATGGAGGGAAGCGGTATTGAATTCACCGTCAGCAATCGTGTTTACACCATACCGTAGGTAGGAACAACCAGGTGACAACGTACACCGTTTTTCACCGGAAATACTATAAGGTAACGAGGCTGAACTTATAATTCTGATGAATAAATAACCAACAGACGTGGCGACATAACTTTCATTTGGAATTGTTGTGATATTTCGTGTACAATGCAATACAAACGCAACGTGGCCGAAAATTAGAAATTCGATTATATCTCCAAAACCACATGAAAATGAACGTTTTTGCACATTGTGATCACGTATTCCACCATAAAAATTCCGATGAAAGCATTTTCAGAACATAAACCTGATTAGGAAAACAAACATGATGCTTTTATCGAAAAAATGCCAAGTCACAATGGTTCTAAACGACACACAATCAGGACCCAGCACCAGACCACTTCAAATAACGCCACACTCCTGCAATCGGGAAATCGACGATGCGGAATTGTCTGTTGACGTTCGCGATAAATGCACCCATCTCCATCCGAAGATCGAAGCGTAACCAACAAGATTTGATGCGAGCACTGCTCAAATGGTACCACTGGGTTTGCATATACGTCCCCATTTTCACAGGACTTTTTCAACACACGTTGCCAACGTCACTTCGAGAGGCCTACCAGCTCAGCGCCTTGCATGACGGATAACGAGCTAGTTGCTCTCCGTAAACCCGGAATTTTCTTTTTTTCACAGACTCGCCGCATGAATCCAACCCCTCCTCATCGTGGCGCGGCGATGAAACTTGTGCATACACCAGGCCAGTGGAGTTCTGATATAAGAACCCCACTTGATCAACGATTGCAATAATGCTCGTTTTTCGATGCATTTTGGAAAAGAAAACGGAACGTTGAAGAGCAACTGTGAATAGTTTGCACTCTTCTTCTGACGAACAAAATAATGATACTTATACTTTTATATTCTTTCGGTAAATGCGTGTACATCAGTCGTAATGAGGCTAATAAGCAGCGCGAGTTTGTGCAGTCAGACTGATCGCTAATTGTCCGAGTTGGGCAGCGTGAGTTATTCAGATATCATGATTTACTCTCCGTACGTTGGTCGGTCGACCTAGCGAAGTCGTGCAAACTAAGTTAGCGAGTGACAACACGACCGATCCACATTCGACACACGCCGTTCGGCTTCGGAGGTCGCTTGGAGTATGGTAGTAACGCTCCACCATGGACTTACTGGTAGATCATTGCTGTCTTATTTGATTTCACTGTGGATAAGTTGTTGGCGGTTGACAGGTTTGGAATAAGTCTGACTGGATCATAGGATTAAGTAGACACGTATCATCACTCAGCACACGTTAAAAATCATTACCAATCGGCGGAGAGCAGTGGTTGCCAAGTGTCTAAAAGAAACTGTCTGGACGTCGTACAAGGAACTGTTCACTTGTTTGCTGCTGAGCATCACTGTGGTTGCTGGAAGATTCCGTGATTATTTTACAGAATGTACGAATTGTTTTGACCGTTATATGTGTTCATCATTCCCCATCTGAGACAGCCATTTGGATAGCAGTGTTAGACCCTCAAACATGGGCCTGTTGACGTTCGATATCTGATTCTGAATCACACCGTGATCCCCAGCCGGACTACTAGACACAGCAAAGAAGAGCGATTCATCATACGGGAGGTTCATAGAGGGACCATGAGCGCCTATGCTTACGTGAGGACGAACAAAAACGGCCAGTTGAAAGCGTGAACAAAACGGGGTAGCAAGTTATTTCAGTTTAAAATGCCTGGAGAAAGAAGCATACTATTTATATGAAAGTAGGAGATTAACACGGATTACAGATCGATGCCGGATAAAGCTCAGTCATGACGTTGAATGTGACCAAGGAAGCGAGCAAAACGGTCAGCAATCATTGAAACAACCAACATAACCAGGTTCACTCTATCATTTTATTTACGACTGCCACGGGGCTACCTAAGTGAGATAATTGCCTAGCCCAGATACGAAGTCGTGTTATTATCTGTTTCCAACTTTTTCAGTAACCTGAAAGATTGGTATTCACCGCTTTTACGAGCATTGTAATCCGCACAAGTACGGCAACGCTTGTTTTCAACTGGCGAACCTGAGCTTCACAACCGATGTGCCATGTGTCTTCGCCCGCCCACTGAAATTGAGCTCACCTGCCAAAACAACTGGCTGTTTTCAGTGAAACCCGACAAACCGTCACTACGGATGTTTCTTGCTTAGAGCACAACGTCATACAACAAATATTTACAACCCCATTTTCATTCTTCCCTGATTCATCACGCATCCCAGGATGAACGGCCGGCGGTGAGCTGAATATTAATTACTGGAAGCCAACCTAACACGACCTAAACATGGGCGGACTAAATGGACGGATGCTACAGATTAGGGCAAAGGGCGCAGTGACGTTGGGCGGTAGACCAGAGGGAAGGTCCAGTCGTATCTTTCAAGATATTATCGCGTTCTAATGCACATACAAGCAAAGAACGGACGTAATCCGAGTTTGCACTTTTCCAGCAGATATGTCGGTATCGCTGGTAAGGCCTGTGAATGAATCAGGTGAACGAAAACCAGGAGCAAAGACCTTGACCGACGATGAGCACTTTACCCCATCCGTGACTGCAGAAAATGTATTTTGTTTCCTTTTCAACGCGGTACGATTAGGTCACACCACACGGTCAGTTTGACTTAATATTCATTGCGAGTGAAGATCACTCGTACTGTCCACAGTGTTCATTTGTAAAAATGATAGTACAACAGAGGTGACACGTCACTGGCTGGCCCACTGTCAGCGTTGACAACAGACAGTCTTCAACTGCTCGGCAAATTTTCTAGAGACCACGTCTAGAAAACGGGAGTGTCGGTCGCATTCGGGATGTGGTTGAACGCTGCGAGGAGGAAGCACTGGATGCACAACATTCCGGCTGCTTACGCTGGTATGCAACGACGTACGTGGTGAACAGTTGGTGTAATTTTGATACACTGTCGTTGAGTATGTTGTACTCATCTTAATTGCATGCTATGTAGGCCCCCAAACTGAACTGAAAATCACTAACCTCAGACAACAGACCGACAAGTGTTTACAGTGAAAACGAATTCATCTTCAAACGGATTCAATGAGTCCGTCAGAAGAAGGAGGTTGTATTGACAACAGCCTGTTTCCAGTTACCTCTCATCGGTCCGGTTACTTTTCGGTCCTCGACGTCATAGCTATCAAGTAAACGAAGACAAAACTGACGTGGCATAATATCACGTCGAACAACTAGATATCTAAATTGACTTTTGAGTTATCAAGCCGTGTCAGATAATGATGAGTTTGTGACCGGTAGAATGAAGAACGCAATCAAAAGACGTGGAGGCACAAGTATAAATGGACCGCTAAACGGGATAAACGGTCAGAATAAATGGTTTTGGGCACAGAACTCAGTATGATTCACCCTTGCTACGCACTTCACGCACCAAATTGCTTGACGTAATCATGTGACAACTTCAAATGTCAATTGTGACAATAAGATATTCTTGTTGTCCGTTGTTCGTTCGATTAATGTCAATCAATGGTAACCCGGAAGTCAGCTGGTATCCTTAGAATAACTACATTTTGTTCTGTCTCTAACTTAGTATTCAATATGATATTCCGTCTGATTACTCAGTCCCCTTATTCAGTTAGACCTGAAATCATTTTCTGCCGACCAGAAATTTTGCAACTGGTACACTTCATGCTAGTTTGTATGGATGAACTTGTAAGCCGTGTACACCGGCCTCCTCAGTCTGTTTGTTTTTATCCGCTCTTTTTGTTACTTACGGTTTAAAACTTATTCACCATGGGCTCCGGCACACTGCTTCTCGGAGAATCGGCCCCACATTTACCGAATAGCCTTATGGACAAAGTATAAACCGTTACGCAGGGTAGGTTTCCTGCAGTTTCTCTCTAACTAATTCATGTTTTTACGGTAATAGATTGTCAATCGCCATAAACGTCTTGCTTTTGAATCAACAGAAAAGTCCACAGAGGCCAGTTGGCAAACGGATTACGGTAATGGATCCAGATGCTTAAGCCTTCTATGGTTTCTAAGGAAGGTTCTGTAGAGTACGCGTTGCTTGAATTGTGCACATACACAACCAGCTGCCTCATTATTCCAGGGGAAACGGTTGATCATGCGTAACACAATACTTATACCATATCACATAACGGTTGGCATATATTAACTCAATGCCCTTCTCCGTGCTTCTTCCATCACTAGTAATTTCTGATGAGGCCGACTAGAAGGGCCGACTGGAAAGTTCATGAGAATGCGAAAGCTGCGATCAATTGTGAGTGATGTTCAATTTGAAACTAGTAATTTCATTTGAAGAAACATAAACTGGCGAATTCTGTAAACTAAAATTAATCGTCACACATTCAGTGAGACGAGTCTTTCAACTACTCCTCCACATCCAATAAGTTCACACATGCACGCCCATACTACATTTCGTTGAACCCATTCAACTGCGGCACGCTGGCAGGACGTACGAATCCTACGCATGCTACCGGAAAAATGACACTGCACTTCTACCATTTATTTTGGAGGTCAGCCATTTTGTAAACAACTAGCAATCTGTCGACGTCACGCGTGTGTACATTCCCACTGGACGACGTAGGTATGGTGGTTTGATCTAGTGTAATATTACAGAGGTCGGTGGCTGTAGCCAACATAGTCTAGGTTCGTCTACGGATTCACAAAATCTCACTCAGTATACCAAACCCATGTCTAACACCAGTGATCATACCCAAGTTACTGCCTCCCACACAAAGCCATGCTCATCGCACCCACTCTGGTAGAATTGTCAAGTGATCGACAATCCATATGCATTACTGTTAACTCACTCCCCCCATACCTAATTGTCGAGCCATTTCTCTTCCCTAACGCTGAAATAAGTCAGAACACTATTTTGTATGACAGCAAATTTGTCGTATTTTATGTATTTTAACAAGATAGTTTTTAACCTCTCACTCGAACTTGATTTAAGGTTCATTTCGTTATATTTTCGGAAAGTTTTGCACGAAAGTTAGCCGACTTTCTGAAATCTTGTCTATTAATTTAATTAATGAACACGTTGACCTTGAGCGCCAGGGCTTCTGCTCTCACGCGATCATTTACGGCGATCATGAAAATATTTTTGATAGTCGTATACAACTGCAAATTTTTTGATGACTTTAGTTTTTTACCTACTTTTGTTTCAGTTAAGCTATCCATTTTTTTATTATCCACCCCGGGGCCACAATCACGACCCGCTCCACTCCCTGCTAGCTTGGCGTCTCAATGTACACAATTTTCCAAATTAGATACTAACACGCGAGGATCAACAGTCTGAACCTCTGAGTTTCACTGCAATTTTGTTTTCGACAGCGGGTACTGGCTGGATAGTATTCTGTTCGGCCGGTTTCAACAAATCTACGTGCACACTGGTTTGCACTAACGTTTATTCTGAAGATAGTCCAGGGACCTGCGGATCAGTAAATAAAAACAAGTGTATAGCGAATAAGGAAAGGAATGATAAGTAGAAACAGCCCAGTTGCAAGTAAAGAAAAGCCAACCAGGCTGTGGATACAGGTTGGTCACTGACTATGACAACGTTTTATGACAGAGTGCTTCCTACCAGCTTTGAGGATGACCGATCAGCAAACGCAGGTCAATCAACTGGAAATTGAACGACAAAGACATACGGAACACCCATCCGAAGCAGAACTTAGAGGTGAATTGTCAGCAACCCAAGGAACTCACAACAAGCGGCACCCGGCAGAAAAATACAGGTTTTCCATTAATTCCCGCATGTGTTCGTTTTCAAAACTGTTCATGACGCCAAACCCCAGTTTAGTTCACGTGAAGGTCACACCTTGTCAGCACGACCTCTGAAATTACATAAGTGAATTCCAAAAAATTTTGTGGTAAATTGACCTGGTAATTTTAGGGGAAATTACACGGAATAAACCTGAAATTACCCATCTGGTAGTCAACCCCAAAAAGTTGTAGTGAACTCGTCTTCGACGTCCCAAAATCCTGAACTCCCTATGACGTGATAGTTGCCTTACCAGCACCACCGTTCCTTTTCACGTTATTGTGTGGTTGTAAATTTACAACATACCACTAGCACAGCTTCACTCGTGGCTGCATAGTGAATCCCCGTCGTCCTCACCACATTAGGTTACACTCATCAAGAAACTAATGTTTTAGCTATTATCACTGTGAGCGTCTCCCAGCCAGTCTGACGCTTATTTGAATTCTGAAGGTGGATTAGAACTTCAGTCGGCATTCGTCCCCTCTGGCGGTTGTCGTGTGGTTGTGCCTAAGGTTCCTCCAAGTCCAACTCTCTATCAGCTTCAGTTGTTACGTAGAAGTTAGCTTGCGGGCGATGAGTAAGTCAAAAAATAAAGTTTGTTCGCAGAGCTGTCGTACTCTCATTACGATCTCCGATCCGCGTTAACATAAGGCTGGTGAAACCTTGGACGTTCGAACCTAGGAACTAGCCTCATGACAAATTACTCGTTCCATAATTTTCACGTTTTTGAAACAATTTTCTCACGAAGAGGCTGAAAAAACCTCTACTCACTCTTAACGCATTGTCTCACGTGCAAAGTCCTTTGTAGCAATATTGCAGAAAAACACAACCGGTGGCAAGCAGCTGTCAAACCGAATGAGTTTCGCGGAAGCCGCCGAAATTCCGTCTATCTATTATACTTTTTTATGTATTTTGAAGTTGGGGTTTCAAGTAAGAACAATTTTCGTATCCAGGCCCAACACTTTTGAGGCCTTCCAACCTGTTTAACTAATTCAAAGACATTCGCGAACTGAAAGCAAATTTTATCGTCGTTCTACATTAACACCCATTAGGCACGTCCACATATTCCACCGGTAAATTCGTCTACCAAAACCAGTCATCCAATTCATATGCAACCGAAGCTGTTTCAAAGGGTGCGCGGAAAGTGAAAAGAGAAAGAATTAGGAAAAAAAGTGATACAAGACGGAGGTACAGGTATTAGTAAGAAATGGCACATTTCTGTAAACAATCAAGATAGATTAAAAGTGACACATTACAGCACTAGAATATTCTTCTTAAGGATTCGGACAATGCTACAGCCATTTGCTAGTTCGCATCGTGTAATTTAAAATATGCCTTCATGAACGTGCACAAAAGTCAAACATGAGGCTTAATAATACAAGTTTGAAGAGTGTGTTTGAAGTTCCATATCTCCGTCAATACTCAAACTGAATCAAAAGTAAAACAACAGTCATACAGTACTCCTTCTAAGAATTCCAGTAATGCTACGGCCATTTGCTAGTCCATACCGATTGACTTGGATATACTCTCATGAATATGTCCAAAAGTTGACAGTGAGCCGAAATGATACTAGTATTAGTAAGCGCGTTTGAAATTCCATATCTCCATTAATAGAACAGTGAAATAGTCACCCGTTCTCTGGGTGACCCGAGCATTCCGGATGGGACACTTACTGGAAATCATTAATAGGCGTTTGTTGGCATTCATTTTGGTTATGTCAGTTTCAATGAATTTGCACACCACTAGGTGGTTAATCATAGCGCGTTCTGGTTCATATAACTTTTATATTCGCATTCACTCGCGTCACTATAGTGCGCGTCAGTCAGGCACCCCGCCCAGCTCTTCGTCATAAACCGTGAGGGTAGTATTCTAGCCTGCCGGAACGGTCTGTCCAGTCGACATTGCCGATAAGTGCTACATATACCTTACGTAAGAGTGACTGGTAGATATTTCGTGTCGCGACATTTGACTCATAAAGTGTACCTTCACAATACTGCAAGGAAGGCATTTTCAAAATTTCGGTTGAATTTTTAGGAACATTGCGTATGCGTTCATGAATGAATCCGCCATTTGATGAAACAACTGTTAGTTCTGTCAAAGACTGTCCATGTGTATTATTGTTGTATCCTGCCTATTAACTGAGATATTCCACTTCTAGTGCATCATAAAAACCAGGTTCATTGCAGGCACCAATGCATGGACTAAACAATAAACTCCTGTAGACATTAACAAAAACAGGCATTACTGTGAGGATGTTTGCTTTAATACGCTTGACCACTTCGTAACTGTCTTCAGTTCGTTTGTTCAATGTGAGGGTTGTTTGGTTACAATAGTCTTTTCAATAATTCCAAAATGTTTGAATCCTGTTGTCAGTGTATTGAAGAAAGACTACAGCTTTCATCGTGGTTGGGTATGTTAGACACTCAAGATGTGCGCGGCATTTAATGAAATCTTCCCACAGGGCTGAGGGTTGTCTTCCTCCCCATTCTCCTTTGAGTGTCCATGAAGTGTGCCCTTAGTACATTCAGGATACACCAGGAAGGTGCTCAGGGAACATTCAAGGAACGCTCAGAGATCACCCAGGAAACGGCGGTGTTCCCATGGTCTGTAAGTAACTGAGACAGAGGGAAACTGCAACGCATCGGCCCTAAGATATTCTTTCTAAAGGTTACAATAATGCCACAGCTACTTGCTGTTTCATATCTTTTAACCTAAATACGCCCTCATGTGCGTGTGCGCAACTCATCTCTGGACCATAATAACACTACTACTAGTCGAAGTAGAGCAAAACTGTACAATCAAGTTTAGCGTGTGCATGTTTATAGAAATCAGTATACCCTTGTATATCATACGAATTAAATGAAACATGATTAGAAATTCGCAT
Organism: Paragonimus skrjabini miyazakii; assembly: GCA_014338405.1. Lineage (NCBI taxonomy): Eukaryota > Metazoa > Platyhelminthes > Trematoda > Plagiorchiida > Troglotrematidae > Paragonimus > Paragonimus skrjabini miyazakii. The sequence continues at coordinate 1,772 of JTDE01014784.1, read as the reverse complement.
GAGGAACTTTGAACCCAATTGCTGCTTAACCAATGATTATTCGCAAACATAAATTCACAATAGCAGGGTTGTTAGCACATGCAGAAGGCAACAGAATTAAAAACGAAGAAATAACAGGTCACTTGAAGATAAGCAATTAATGCGGAACTTCAACGAGTCAATGACAAGTGACAGCACACAGTGTCTAATGTTCGCAATCGAAACACAATGAAGTCTACTCCATAAAAATGAAAAGTCACAAGTCAGCAAGAAACATCTATTGGCACAACACAGATACTCAGGAAGCATTAGTTAACATTGCGTCTTTGTCCGTAAATACAGGTGGTTGCACGGTCTGGAAATAAACCATCAATCGTGTGCGGCCTAGAGTTCACTGAACCCTGACTTCATGCCTTGGTTGGTCTTCCTCAGCTGGGTGCACGGACACGGTCCGCCCACGTGTTACAGGGCCTGGAGGGAAGCGGGAGATAGTGTATAATAGCTAAATGAAGTGGCGGCACACTTCACGTTAGTTTCACATTGGCGCTGACTGACCAGTACGGAAACCGATTATCATTTAAGTAAACTGCATATGAAGAAGTGGACTGTGTTGATGACGCAAAGTGTGGCATACACTCTGGAAGTTTTGTTTGAAACATAAATATGCTAGCCAGACTGAGTCTGATGGTCTTACAGGGTATTGCACTTATATTCATGTTTCGTTTTTTTATATACAGTCTACATTAGTCGTCCCTGCACAAAACGAACGCCACTAGCATGACTTGATTCGACCCGACAAACACTTTTGGTGCGTTCGCTTCGCCTCCTTGGTGCTGCTGTCATACCCAGATCGGGGTTGCCCGTAGTAAGCTATTCAACGACTGCGTTTTGAACTGACTGTTTGTGTTCACAGATCCGTATAAGGCCAGGTTCATACAGCTCTGCTATACCACATCCGGAAAATGGGTAATTTTCAGAGCAAATGCCCAAAAACTACGCGATTATAGAGCACTTTGTGTTGGCTGGGCGAGGACTTCGATGGTTCAGTGAGGTGAAGACGGAAGTAAGCAGCAGGTGTTTCCAGGGAGAGTGAACCCTCAGTTGTCACGTTTCTATTGGTCGACCAGGTGGTGTATTTTCATCATTTTGTACTAGTTGGAATAAACCCGAATGTACGGCACTGCGATGATATATAGTTAGTGGTACTGAGTTACGGTAGTTAAGTCTATATATAGACCCGATTGTTCTTTGGGGCACGCCCCTGCTATATTCTTAGTGTCGCTAAAGGTGCGTTATCACAGTATTTAAGATGAATCCTCTCTCACCTGCGTCGTGCGTTCAAGTCTACCCCAACCAGGAGAGTAGGATGTGGCCCCGTCACCCGGTCGACCGATAGAAACCGGTTAACTGGGGCATCACTATCAGGCGCTGCGTGTAATCGGTAGAACGTGAACATCTCCATCATCTTTTAGTTAAAAAATAATTCGTAGCCATTAAAGTTGTTGAAAATTTGTGATATGTTGCAGAATCTAAAAACTTAAAAATCTATTCCTTAGAGAGTTCTTTGTTTCAATCTTCCGAAGACGTAAACAAGAAATGTACGGTTGTTTAATGGCATAGGGATTAATAAGAAAATAACGCAAAGTCGCATTCTAAGTTATAGAATTGTACTTAAAACAAAAAGAGAAAAAGGATTATATTTTACATATATACTTTTCCACATTTTATGTATATGCCTATTCGTAATAACCTGTCCACCTTGATAATCAGTTAGACTAACCAGTAACCAGTAC
>JTDE01014783.1:0-20148 GCA_014338405.1 Paragonimus skrjabini miyazakii | reverse complement strand
ATCGAAACTGTTGAGGTTGTCTAATTATTAACTTTGATCATTTGTTCAATAGTACCGTGGCATTGTGAACCAATCTTGTTTTGACCATTTGGGATCGTTGGTTTATTGTTACGCGTTGCTCAACGTCTTCCCGGAAGATCGTACAAGCCCTGCGGATCTAGCATCGAGAAGAATACGCGCACGTGTTGAACGTAAGCTAAATCGGTGATTCTGTGGACTCGAATTTCTGAAACGGAAAGAATCAGAATGGCCAACTGTACCAAAGGCATTAGGCAAAATTCCATGAGAATGGCTGAAGAAGGACGTAATTTTTGTTCACCACTGCCAAACAGCGGGCTCATGGATCGATGTGTTTATCAGGTGTGCCAGTTGGACGATGATCTGGCGGAGAATAGCGATTTTTGCTACGGTTTAAAAAATATTTGTTGCTGAAATCCGGTAGGATGACGGGAGTCTTGGCTTTGGGACCCTTGCAGCCGAGTGATATCCAAGAAGCTGAGTTGGAGGTAGTGCGAGTGATACAACAAGACCATTTTAGAGACGATATTGAAACAATTAGAAAACGTACACTGAAAGAGTCCAGCAGATGCCTTAAACGTCTCGCGAGTCCGCTTAGAAAGTTGTGCCCCTTTTTGGAAAATGGCATCCTACGAGTTGGAGGAAGGCTGAATTGGTCTCCATTGCCATATGATGCTAGACATCCCATTCTTCTACCATCTAAACATTTTGCAACCCGTTTACTTATTTTGGACTATCATGAAAGGAATGGACATGTCGGAGACTCTCATGTACTATCGGAGATCCATCAACGATATTGGGTTTCGCAAGGAACCTCGACAGTCCGCAGACTGTTGCAACATTGCGCAAAGTGTAGGATCTGGAACGCCAAACCACACGGTAAGCAGATGACATTTGTAAGTGAGGATCGTTTCTTGGTCATTCAACCGGCACTTGCTGCCGTGGGCATAAATTACTTCGGTCCTCTGTTCGTCAAGCATAAGCGAACAAGAGAAAAACGATTTGGATGTATTTTCACTTGTCTTTCGGTAAGAGGAGTTCATATAAAAGTGACACGAGCGATAGACACAGACTCCCTTTTGTGTGCGTTCCACCGGTTTTTTCCAAGACGCGGTGTTCCGTCCAAAATCTACAACGACAATGGATTGAATTTTCGAGGAGCCGAGGCAGAGTTGTAAGACTATAAATTCGTGGAATCAAAACAAGATAAGTTGCGGTCTCACCGAAAGAAACTGTGAATGGATATTTAATCCACCGTACGCTAGTCATCGTGGTGGCTTATGGGAATGCCTGATTCGTTCGATAAGGCAGATATTCCGACTTCTTACAGGCGATAAGATCATAGATGATGAAGGTCTGCAAACCACCATGGCAGAGGTAGAGAGACTACTCAACAGTCGACCGCTGACTCTCAATTCAGGTCATCTGGATGATTTCGGGGCCCTATGTCCGAACCGGTTACTTGCTTTGACTATCGAACAGTCTACACAGCCGAAGGAGCCTCGGTTACCGAACCGTTTGAGTAAACGATGGCGACAAGTGCACCACTTGTCCGACGAATTCTGGAGAAGGTGGCTGCGGTGTTATCTACCAGCAATACAGAACTGGCAGAAATGGCACGAAAGAAAACGAGACCTGAAGATAGGGGACCTAGTTCTAGTCAATGATATTGGCACATCAAGAGGTCTGTGGCCGAAGGACATAGTAGAAGAAACGAAGAGAGGGCATGACGGTCTGGTGAGGGAAGTAGTTGTACGAACGAACAAAGGAAAACTCAGAAAAGACGTTCGGCAAGTTTGTATGTTAGAAGCAACGCTCAACGAAGAGAATGCCACTGGTTCTGCGATTGTCGGGGGAGTGTGAAACACAGTTTCACATCTCACGTTACTCTACTCACATGTTTACAGTAGTATGCATTTATCTTCTAATTTAACGTGGCTCGTACGTTTGCGACGCTTGCGCTTACTCACAACCGTTTGATAAGCCAACATTCAATTCTTTTCCATAAATTCTATATAGGCCATAAACAATTGAACTGTATCCAATTTTATTACTTATACTTTGATTCCTACCACAAGGAACCACATTTGTTTATATGTGTAACAGCAACGCACTAAATATTTTACCGCTGGAATTAACTGAACGATTTGTCACGCTTCAGCTGCACTGTTATATGCGCTTGTAAACCTGGTCGTAAGTTACTGTACATTTAAGTTGTTTATTATTATATTTGTAGAACCACGTTCGATAACAGTATATATATTTACGTATAGTCTTCTGCCCTCTGCCTATTTCAAGATGTATATATCCAGCCCAGATCGTGCCTAATACTGGGCTATCTGAACGCATAATTCGAATCGTCTGACGATTTAACACTGAACATACTCTACTTATTCTTGGCGAATGTGAACTTTCACTCACAGATGTGCAGTCCGCATCTCATTCATGTCCATTTTTTGTTATTAATTCTGGTGCGTCCATTATCGGTCTTGAGTTTATGAAGATTTTGAAGCTTCTTCTTATATCGTCTGTTAAATCCTCCGAGACTGAAAGTTTCGTTTTTGAGTCTGTTTCAGATTTGCAATCAGTTACTGAAAGAGCATCTGCAATCGACCCGGCGCAGACACGAATTCCTGAACGTGTGAAAAAGAAGCAACGTCAACAATATTGCCCGGAGTTACATTTGAACTGCGGAGGATGTGGTGATTTTCATTGAACCTATTCCTCATTACTGTTGGTTTATCACATTGCTGACCTTAAGTTGTACGATTGCGCTCGAGGGGTAGATTACTTACTTTGCCTAGTTCGGTTGTTATTACTATTGCGTCGAAGCTAGCTCTGGGGTTGGGCTAATTTGACTAATTCATCGCTGTATCCCTGAAATCATCATAGCCCTCTTAAATATCTCTCATGACGTATCGTGAACAAACATGCCAGGAGACTTGTGCCGGTGTTATGGGTAATTTTGTACACTTCATTAATGTCACCTCTTATCCGCCGGCGTTCGAACGAGAATAAGTACAACAAGCTTAGTCGATCTTGGTAGCTTACACCCGTCATACACCGTACCATACGTGTGGCGAGCTTTTGTACCTTTTCGAGTACAGCTATGTCCCTTTTTAGAGACGGCGACCAAGCCTGGGCACAATGTCCCAAGTGGGGGCAAACTATGGCCATGTACAGTAGAATGAACACTGCTGGGCATGGGTTGGCGATCGCAGACTTCAATCGGTAGAACGCTCGCCGTGCTTTTGTCGCTGCTACAGCATACTGGGCAGTTGGAGAAAACGTGCTAGTGACCTGGATACCTGAGTCTCTCGTTTGTTGGTTAGTTGCGAGTTTGACTGTCCGTCCATGTGCATCCCTTATATACCTGGGGGTCAACTGAGAAGCATTAGCAAGGATATAACTTTTGAGAACACTTAGTGGTAAACTTCAGCTTAATGCTCATTCACAGATCTTCAGAATGTCCTCCTGAAGGACGCCCGAGTCCAATACATTTCCCACCGGCTTTATGTCATCTGCATACAGGTAACATGGACTGACATGGATTGACCCCTGAGGTACTCCACTTGATGGGGAACCCTTATCTGACATTACTCCTCTTACTGTCGCCCTACACGACCTTCTACCTAGGATCGTCTGTATCCCCCCACACATTCTAGGGGAAATCCCAGCTTCTCGTAGTTTCCAGCCCAAAAGCATGTGGTTGACAGAGTCGAAGGCTATCGGGAAATTTATGTAGCACACCTCGACCACTTCCCCTTTATCCAGCTTCTCCGTGACGGCGTCTAAGAACGTCAGCGGATTAATGAGACAAGACCTACCTTTATGAAAGCCATGTTGAGGCGGTTCGAAGAACTTCTGCTCGCAGATAAATCGACAGATCCCCTCACGTTATATGCGTTCAAAGATTTTGCTGACGACACTGGTCTGTAATTTCCGATCTCTGACCGGTTACCATCTTTGAAGATGGCTTGTTCCCAGTCTATCACAACTACCCCTGTTTCTAATGAGATTAAACAGTTGGGCAAAAGGCGACGCCAGCAAGTTGGCTAGGGGTTACAAGATAGCCGGGTGGATATGGTCGGGTCCTGCGGACTTTGTAGTTTAGTTGGAATATTGCTCGCCCAACTCCGTGGGGCGCAATATCCTGATCCACCATGTCGACGCCCACGGTGTTAAAGTGTAGCTCAGGTGCCCCATTGTCTGGGCGATAAACACTTTGGAACCGTGCCATGAATGCGTCCGTTATGCCCTTGTCGGTCGTCATAATTCTCTCCTTTATAGGAAAGTGTGGTCCCGATTTCCCTTCTTAGAGAGGACCTGGATTGAGCATAACCGTAAAACCTCTCGGGGTTCTTTTTAGTGTGAAGCCTTAGGTTGAGTTCATAGATGAGACGAGCATTCCGTGCCACGTTAATTGCTTCGTTTTGAGCTTTTTTGTGTCATGAAGTTTTTAAATCCCCTTCGCTGAATATATGCCTTTCAGGCCATATACTTGCGTTGGAAAGCTCTCTTGACCCTGGGGTTTCCAATCCCTTCCTCCTACTTGTTTCTGAAGTACGTTCCTATCTATAAGAACCCGGAGGTTTTCAACTATGCTATCAACGTTCTTTACATAAATTGTTGGGTTCCAGATCATTCTATCAGCTCCCAATATCAGTTTGTTGTGGTCGAATCGGTGAAAAAGTTACACTTTGTATGCCTGTTTTACCAATAAAGAAAACTGGAACAAGAAATACATCCTCATGTGATCGCTTTTTCCGAGTGGTGCAGCAGTCCACATGTTAGCGATATCAGTGGTATGGTGAGTTCTAATTAAGTTCAGCGTTGAGGCTACCTGACAAGGTCGGGATCTCGTGGCCACTCCAACATGCTGTGTTAGTGTTAAATTGTTGACTAGGTTAAGCAATTTTTTATCAAAGCCCCTAACATTGACAGATCTAGATCGCCAGTTCCTTTTAGGAGCAATAAAATTCCCCAAACCTAGCATGCGATAGCCTGATTGGCAAACCGACTGAAATGATTTCAGCAATGCTTCTTCTTCCTCTGGTTGCGCACCCGGACTTTGATACACCCCGAAGACAATCAATGGAGGGTTGACATGGAGAAGGCTGACGGCGATTTGACCGCTCACGCTCCTGCAGTTACAGTTCACGGGTGACTGCCTTATGGAACTTTTGATCAAAAATAGGCAACCACCTCCAACGGGATTCCCACGATCACTGCAATACCACGCGCACAATCCCTCAAATTTATTTCTTTGAGCCATGTTTCTATGAGCAAGCAAAGATGTACGAAGTGAATCGCTGTTTGCAGTTCATCTCTGTTATTAAGCAGGCTGCATACATTCGCCAGCATGTACCTCAGCTCCAGCGATCTGGCATTCTGCTTGCTTCGTAGGTTGGTAGCATCTAATCCCTCGGAGGTTTCCTCCGAGGGACAGATTCGTTTTTTGAGTATGAGGATATGAACCGGACCGATGTGAACCATTTTTATTGTCGTCTGTGGTTGGCTGTCCCAAACTGTTGCATCGTCATCTTGCTCTCTTGAAGCTGTGATTTGCTTCCTGGACCTGGATTTTGCCGAGACGATCGCTTTTGATTTCTGGTGCAGCCGACATTGACACATACGGGTCAGATTTATGATGCGTGGCTGTGTCTCCCGCAACATTTATGCCTGGCATTCCCCGAACTATCGTGACAGCTCTAGTTAGTACCAGATGTTGGATGTTGCGTTCTCGAAATTCGACTGGGAGCGGTCTGGGGCGGTTCGCCTGTGTAATATGTACACTCCACTTACCAAGTCTGTGCGCTCGGCGCCATTTCGTTGCTGCGGGTAGCTCAGCGTTTCGCAGAACGCTTAGAATTAGTTGTCTTTCTGAGGATCTATGTTTAGAATCATGAACGACCGGTTCGGGAGCGTGGATAATCATGTTCCTGTCCCTTTTCAGGATGGCCTCATAAGGACGTTGCAATTGTCTAAATGCACCGACGTGCTTTTGTAGAGTGGCTTTGAAGTTACGCAGATGTGCCTCGTGTCGCACTATTCGTGGGAGCACCGCGTCGACATTAGTCGAGCAAAGGTGCACGCGATCATTTGGGGGGCTCTGCAATCTGCCTTCATTTGTCCATTTGACGTCAAAATCATTGGGAGCCTCAGTGGTAACTGACTTTTGTAGCCTCTGAGCAGTCTCATTGGCCTTTTAGAGTTTTGGGGACTCCAGGTTGTGGTTTTTAGGGCGTATCAACGTTGACGTAAGTGGCGTTGATCGCACAAGTGAGCTACCTCCAGGTGTGGGGCTTACGAGCTGCTTGCAGTAGGCCGTCGGTGTGCGCACACCATTTCTCGAGGTTTCGTGTTGTTCGGTCACGGTTTTCGCAGGCGCAGAATTTCGAGGTTGGTTGGTGGTTTGAGGGCCATGTACTGGAATTCGTGCTGGTGAAGCACTTATTGCAGATTCCGATCTGTCTGAAAGACAAAGCGACAGTCTTCCCCTGGTCTTGCATTCTACACAGACCCGGCACAGATGAGAATATTTGCCGTGCAGCTTATATAGCTCCGTGCTTATGCATGCACACGATTGATGACACCATCTATCGCATATGTCACATTGGATTCCGGCCACCACCTTTCTGCCACACCGCTTGCTAAGGCAAGGGTAAGAAACTTGGGGCATATTTGTCTGGCTTGGCAACTTAATTTGTGACCAGTAAATGGAACCTAACTTGCAACCAACGGTGATTCGCTTTTAATATGTTTACACACTTTAACAACAAAATGTGAGACACTTAAAGGCGAATGATTACAAAACGAGTAGAGCATTTTGTCTTCAAAATTTGATGCTGTTCAGTTCAGTTCACAGGCTAGCAGCCTGGTTGTCCAGTGTTTCGCGCTGGTAGGCAACAGATTCCCGCGCTTCGATTGTGAGGATCCTTTATCAGGCGTCGTCTGCCTGATACCCGGAACCTGCAAAAAGAGTTTCAGGCTTGTACGTAAAGACAAGGAAAAAGAACTGAAAGACCAGAAAACAACTTGCGTGCATGTTCGTTAATAAAATGGAGACAACCGTACCGAGACTATCACGCATACGTAGACATCCGTACATGTTCACTTTGAGACAACCAATAATATGCATGCGGTACCTCAGCTATAAATGGTAAACTTATATGTAACTGCGACAGTTCCGTGACATTCTAATTGTGCAGTACCAAGAGAGACAATACTGCTCTTCCCGCACACTGGAAAGAAGGTTTACAGACTGCGTACGCACATGATAGCTTACTGTCGTTTTGGACAAAGAAAGAGATAAGTTAAGAACGAAGGACATGTTTAGGTACAGTTCAGTCCATTTGAAACCCCCAATTACTCAATGGCAACACATGAACACACTAACACTGAGAAAGTATGAAGAAAATTTCTGAGCAACAAGGGAGAGTGCGTAGAATCTTACAGTCTCCATCTCCCACTGCCTCACCTTGTAGGACCACATTTGTAGCCTTGGGAATGGAAGCATGTGCTTGCCGTACTATTTATTTCTTCATTTTTTGTTGGAAAAATAGTAATAATTTTACCCGATTAGTTTTGACGTCATCATCTCCTTATTCCGGCTCAAGGTCTCTTTTTGTAACCTGTTAGTTACGGCCTTCGTTGTGTTATTTGAATAGACGGTGACTATATACAGAATATAGTTGAGTACCAGTGGTAGTGAGATTTTTGTCAATTCTGTCTCGTCTTATGGTATGCATCTGCCAATCAGTCATATCAAGTGGCCGTCATGAACTGTCAAAAAATGGGAACGGATTGAAGTATTAAGTAAATGAATAAAGAAAATGAAAGTTTCCTATGGATGACCGTATCTATTTGAAAACTAAAACTGCTGTGTTGTTAAGCTGAAAAGTAGGAGGGTTCGGATTCCAGAGTGAAAATGTGAGCATGTAGCTGTTAATGACCAGGAGTGATAGTCCCGACAGTCTAACTCTTGAATATCAGCACGGATGATGGTTAAGTTGCGGACCCGCTTTTCGAGCTATGCAGCACTATACCGGTGTACAACCAAATATTACGGAACGTCTGAACATTACTACACATTTTAAAACTAAAACACTTAGTAAATAAGTAATATCTGTATATGTAAATAAATAAAACTAGCAATTATCCGCTTCATGGGATTTGGCTTGAAAGTCGTTCAAAAGGCAAAACGGTACTTTTGGCGTATATCCTGCCTTTTAAATATTTTTAGACATTTACAAATCGGAATTTCAGACAAAGTACTTACAATACATCAACTGTAAATAAGCATCGTTATTGGAAAATTAGATTACATCGGATAAATTTCAAAAGTACTGGCTTGGTAATGGAAATATTTTCCACCATTTTCAAAGTTTGTAAATATGACCATTGTCACTTTCGAGAAGATGTACGTCATCCTATGGCATGAGAGTGCTTCGTTTTGCGGCGTTTTGAAGAAATGATCGCAATGGAAATATACGGCCATACGATGTTGGCATTGCATTTCAACAAGAACACAACACATATGATAGTAAAATATGTATGACAACTTTTCCAGCCTCTTTATCTATACGACGTTTATACTATTTATCCTTTTTTTTACAAGATTTCAGGTGGATACTCGTCAGTGAAACGTTACTCTTAGAAACTGTTGAAAATGACGCCATCATATGAGCGTTTCCATCTTCGGTGTTTATGGAACGGCGTAAGAAAAGGGTATGAAGTCCCACTGTATCACCAAGAATCTTCAGAAGCAAATTCTACTCACCAGACTGCATTGTTTCCGACTAGATTAAGGTCGCGTGGCGTTCATTCGGAGCAATATGCGGAAATAGATGACATCAAGCTACCTGCCGAGTACCGGAAATTATACTTCTCAGCCAGTCACACCATGATGTTTGGAACGCCAAGTATCTATCGCGGTGCGGAAAAAATATTCCAACAAGTATGAAACTCGTGAGTAGTGATCAGGTTGCCCAATCGCCTCGAGAAGAGACACAGTTACTCTCTGTTAACTCCAATCGATGACCTCTCGACTATGACGTCTCCTCAAGTTGAAATCACAGAAATCATTGACTTGTTGAGCGTTATTTGATTACTGATGAGTAGCAGGGGATTTTTATCCTTATTTTTGATTTTCACAGGCGAAATTATTTGAGTGTTCACATATGATAATTCGGTCGTGCCTAATGTGAGGTCGATGGCAAAGTGGTAAACACGGTTGCCTCACGAACAGCGTGTCCATGGTTCATGTCCCGGCAGTGGCGATGATATGCACTGCTGACGAGCTCTAATGAGAGCGAAACTCGAGTCTAGTGTTTCTCTTCGAAAGAGGCCGACTGGAAAGTCTAAGTGGATGCGACATCTGCGAACAATTTTAGGTGATATTCAATCTATATGAAAATCAAAATCCACAATTACTCATCAGTACTCATCAGAAATATGAAACTCAACGGAATCGAGGACAAATATTACCATGTACCCCAAAAGCTTTAAATGTAGGTTTATCATCTTTTCCCGCATGTGTTAGTTCTCCAAATTGTTCCTGGTGAAGGTGGTTCGGAAGGAGCACTTACTAATGTAAACATACACTGCACACCCAGACGTTGATCATAATTCAAGTCAATCTGTTAGAGCAGGTACAAGTGTGAACGCATACTGCAATCTGAGAAGTTGTTGATAGCCTAAGTCAGTCGGGTGTAGCCGACACTCGTGTAGACGCATAATGCATCCTGAGACGTTATTCATAACTTCAGTGGATCAGGTTGAATAATCTACTAGTGTGACTGCATACTCGGACGTTCTTCATAGCTTAAGTGAATCAGGTTGAAGTAGCTACTGGTGTAAGCCTATATTGCATACCCAGTCGATATTCATAGTTTAAGTGAATCAGGCTGGACTGACCTCTAGTGTGAACGTATGCTTCACACTCAGACGTTCTTCATAGCTTAAGTGAATCAAGTTGGAATGGCCACCAGTGTGAACGCATACTGTATACCCAGACATCGTTGATAGCCCTAGTCAATCTGGTGGAGCAGCTACTAGTGTGGACCTGAATTGCATACCTAGAAGTGATTCACAGTTCAAATGAATCAAATTGAAGCAGCTACTAAAGTGAATGCATAATGCATACTCGGACCTTCTTTATGGGCCAGGTCAGCGGGAACAAGCTAACGATTTCCTTCTCTGAATACTTCAGAATCAGCAATGTTTGATAATGAATCCAAGTATGCTGTACTGTATACAACTCTTCTGTGTGGTATAAGGTGAGGAACAGTTTGACGAGTTGGCTTGCGGGATTTTCCTTTCCAGGTATGACTGTGAAGTGGTACTTGGCGAACAGCCAGTTTCCCACATCGGCGATGAACTAAAAGTGTAATATGTATATTGCAACCGGCTTACTTGGATATGTCTTCAATCTTTTCTGTTTATACAATTAATTAGGCTTGGGAAACTTTGAGGTGGGGATCTTAAGGGTGAAGATAGGCAGGCGATAAATCGGAAAACTTACTTATAACGGCCAATAATGGAACTTAACGGTAGGGGCAGTCCAAATGTAAGAAAGCAAGCAACAACCGTCGGATACAGTTACGGAGATTCTGTTTGCACCACAAAACTTGTGCGTGCGAGTTAGACAGCTGCCGAGAAAGTGACCTAAATTCTTGCAGTGGACGAGTGGGTATGCGTTTGACCCTCGTCCACTAACAATTTCATACGCCTTCCTTGATGAAAAATTGCAACGTAGTCCCAATAGACATTGAACTACAGAACGCAGTGTAGTTTGGAAGCGAACCGTATATTTCCAACAATGTTTGGAAATATGACAAGTAGTTAGTTCTAGCCTAATCTGGGATCAACGGCAGCAACCAACAGAAGAAGGAAAATGAGCAGGAGATGGACCACAGCCCACTCGGCGGTACTCAAAGGCGCGCCAAGCGAAAGGTGCGCGGGACCTTCGAGTGCGTTAAACAGCGCTCGAACAGGTTCGGGTTGAACGACTTTTGGGAGTGGAATAATGAATGTGGAAAAGAGCAAGCAGTCGCTGCGTGCAATTAGTCACACGACTGAAGACAGTGGCATTGATTTTATACCAGGCCTCCTATTGCAGGCGTACACAGAATCATGTGTACAGAACAGACAAGCGTGAAGACACGGTTGCATCCGGGATCCTTATAGAAGTCACATGATCGCTGGTCACCATTCAAGCTTCCCCCAGAAGGTTGGCGGCAAAGTACCTTTGATCATGTAACCGGAAGAATCGATGTGTGGGCCACTCCCTTGTGGTTTCGTTCATGGCACTTTCGATGCCATGAGTACATACGCAAAAGACCTAAGGCCTCAACGCTTCCCTCCTTGTGCTACTGCGCCACTCTAGAGTGAAACTAACCCAATGTGCAAATAGTGTGAGCTGCCGAGCTCAGTGTACGGGTTGGTGAATGTGGCAGTGTAAGTGAGGAAGTTGCGTACTTCCGAGGTCGAGTCATTATGTGTATAACTGTCGAGGATGGCCTGCGTTTGCACGAATGATGACCGTGATGTGGCGGGCCCCACTTTAGTAGGAGACAGTTGCGAGCCATACCGGTGATGATGCGTGCTGAGGCCTGAAGTATGCGTGTATGTAGGGCGCAGAGCGGAGATAAGGTGGAATTTTCCTTGGTCGATTTGCTAGTTGGTATACTCCAAGACGATACGGTCGAAGTGTGTCAGTTAGGTGCTGACAGAGATTCGACATATGTAGCATCTTTGTACCTCATTCTAAGCCGCTAGGCTTCTACAAAGCGAAAGCCATAAAAGGTGTGAGGCACAAGATGTACAAACGTAATCAGGACGAAAACGTCTGTCGTAGGCTAGAAGATCGGACGTTTAACGGTCTTCGGACGAGTTCTTCTGAGGTTCAGCAAACACGTACGGGCGTTCCAAATGTCTGAAATGTGAACGACCATACGGGGAGCGAGCACCCTGAAAGTAATATGTAACTCACCCGGGATAGAAATCGAAAATATGCCATATTTCGGACGGTTCGTTGGTCTCCAAAAGGTTTTACAATTTTTGGGAGGCTTTTCAAAAGGACGACATTTTTATACCATAGTGACGTAGGTCAAGTTCCAGTGGATATACAGTAAAAGTATTGGAACTCAACATGAAAATCTAAAAACTGGTTAGTGCGAAAAACCCTATGCGATGAACGCGCATAGGTTAAAAATCGATAAATGGATTAATAACAACGCCTAGGAATAGTGCACGATATCTAAACCAGCGAGTATCCTCAGAAAGATTATACGAATAGACGCCAGTTGGATTGAGATGAAGTAGATGGGGTAGGTTTGCTGTCGGTAGTGTTATCCGCGCAGTCGTTTAGTGTTAACTGCTGTTGGCATGGAGGTATCTATCATTTGCACAGACGTGCGCAAACAATCCCGTATGACCGGATGCAAATGAAAACTACCGACAATCTACGGAAAAGTTTAGGCGTGAAAGTTGAGTTATCTGATGGTACCGAAGTTGTGCTTGGTCAGATGCACAGGACAAGTACGTGTCCATCGTAAGACGCACGGTTGACGACCGGATGACCGAGGATTATTAAGCGATGGAACAATATACTGACCGTGAAAATAGAGTATTGTAGTACTATCTGTAACCTTGATTATAATCTGCTGCCGCGTAAAAATGTATAAAACGACAGAAACTTATAATATGTGAACACTGATAAAAATAGGAATTGTGGCAATAAACGACGCACATAATCACATCGATAATATAAATAGAAACGGAGGATGAACATGCCTAAATGGGGGTCGTCGAATTAATACGCGTCGTATAGGATGAGGGACCCAATAAAAAGGAACGGACTCACCAATTCGTACTGATAGTTAAGGTAGAAACGCGTCGAACTAAAGCGTTGAGAGCGGGTTTACCCATTCGTAAGGATGAAGCGGGATTGAAACGTTCAGAAACCAACTGCTCATCAATAAGGTTCACAATTTGTGAAGGCGACCGAACGGAAAACGCTGAAGAAAATCATCACCGGGGTTTACCGTTTTGCAGTGAACCGAAACGAACGTGCGTAGCGACCCTGTACTCTATCGTCAACTATGTTAGAGCTACAAGTGCCATTTGTACTTTTCTTGCTTCTAACTTTTGTAGGTGCTTAAACATTTGTTTGAACTACTAGAAAGGCCGACGACTACCCCACGCACTCGAATGTACGACCCCGCTGCGTGCACGCTTGTTGCTTCATTTTGTTACCGTTTAGTCTCGGCATCCGTTTACTCTTTCGTTGACCTCGTAGGTCAATAATATGCTCGCTGTGTTATTCTCAACCGACTATCTTCGTTTCGCGCGATCCTACAAGTGATGAAAGGAAAATTATCAGTATACGGGCTCACCATCACGTAGTGGAGAAGTGAGTATGCGCTAGACTATTTTATACGTTTCTGTCGTTTTATGCGTTTTTACGCGGCAGCAGATTATAATCAAGGTTACAGATGGTACTACAGTAGGCTTACCAACCGTCGAATTGGCAAGTTGTACTCTGCCAGCCACCGCTTATGAACGGGGACGTGACTTTTGCAAAGGGGAATGAAAACTGCAAAAGACCTTACCGTTGGGGTAGAAACGTTTCTGATGCGCCGAGAGAATGTGTATGCATGGTAGCCACATTGTACGGCAAAATGTTCACTCACACGTGCCCTCAACGCTATCCACGACGAAATTGTCGCCATCGTGGTGCACACGAAGCTGCAATGTTCAAGGTGACTACTAGAGAACCGCTTACCTTGCATCCAGATATTGTTTCGAAATGGAGTCGTGGAGTCCGTCTTTTCAGATGTTTCTGCAAAAGATGGCTTGCGAATGTGATCATTTTGTGAAGAATGTTCTTCACGTACCAGTCGACATCAACAACCTTACGACGATCGCACTCATCGGTCGTTTGTATTTTGTGCTCTCGCATCAGCCACCCAGTGTGAATTCATATTTTCTGAATGGCGACGGCTAGGAAGTCTCTTGGGTACGATCTCTTCTTCAACCGTCCGTTCGCGTTCTCCAGCCTATTATTCTTGCGACTGCCACAGTGGACAACATCGATTTGCACATGGATGACCCACTTCGGCTTCATGTACAGCCAATTACACAACAAATAATTCAGAAACTACCTATCCGTTCGGTCGATGATATACAAATCGCGTTTGGACCCACGGTAAACGGCGTAACAGTGCAACTTACTCTTCCCCATTGTCTGCTGTAGCCATTCGGTGGAAGAGAAAACGACTGTGAGAAGAGTTTGTCTTTTAACCAATATGACGGACGAATTTTGCTCACTTACATGCTTACATACGGCGTCACGTACATGAAAATAACACAACAGGACGTCGTAACTGAACACCACGTGTTACTCTCACTTGCGCAGCCATCTTATCCATAACAAATGTTTTCACTGCAATGTGATCGCCCATCATTTTGCAAAATATTTTGAAAGGTCTACGTAGTGGAGCATACTTTTCACTACGAACGTACACGTATATCAAGGGTTGGCCATGTCCCATACCGTTTGTTACGAGGAACTGATACAACTTTCAACTTCGAAGGTATGAGGAAACATAAAATGACATACTTGTGCCTTTTTATCCTGGGGGTGTCATCCACGTTCACGAAATGCGAGAAACGTCGAAAAAGTTCGACCTGCGTTCGCTGGGCAAAGCAGATATGCATATATCTGTTGCCGTTATCCCGCATACTGCTTACCACACCTATCGCACTAATCATCGACAGCACTTCTTCGAGGTTCTCCAATGTTCCGTGACCAATCTTACGTAACAGACTCACTTGACATTGCAGCCTTCAACTCGCGGCGGATGTTTCCGCGGCCAGCGGTCATGATAAACTTCCCGTGAACATCTGCCACATACTATTCAGTGTTGGCAGTTGGTGTATTTTGCTGGAATAGACTCCGGCATCCGTTCAATTCACCAACGGTCAGTCCACGATTCGTACGGTGTGAAGCATATAGCAGACGATTGAGAGGGTGGTTGTACTCCAACTCGAAATGACTCACAGCCAGACACGCATCTCTTCGGACTACATGAAATCGTGACCTACAACGTGTGTCGGGCGAACTGATTCGTTGAGACTAACAACGGTTAACCCACTAGACACATCGCACAGCCCTGCATACAATCCTACGCCTTTTGTACTTCGTACAACGATAATAAATCTGCACGGTTTTTAGGAAACTATATCAATTCACCATATCGTACTTCGATGCAGTTTTCAACCTACGGTTCGTCCGACGAAAGTGAATAACACTCACCTCGTCCATGTACCTCTGAAGACACTCCTGAAACTGTGAGAAAGTGCAAAATTCGCGATCTTCAAACATCGCCCTGAAAGTCGCAATACAATCCATCCCCTACAAATAAAAAATAAACAACTGAAAACAAAATAACAAACAAATGACAAGCATGAAAAAATTGGAAACAACCCCAGCATTCTTCTGTTAACATTGCCACACGCAAGCAACCACAACAGCAGCGACCATACCGATTTTCGAAAAACAATTGCAATGAGGTCGTTTTCAATTAGCGGTCAGTTAAAACAAACTGACGTGAGTCCACGACGCAGATTTCGAAGGCTTCAATTTTTGCACCAGATACCAAGCTAATAAAACGATTTTTCCAGGAAAATTATTTTCCCGAACACGACAGCTCAGAAACTCTCGATCTACGGCTAGCATTCATGTCGGAATCATCAGTATCCATGATCCGAAGTTAGAAGGGTTGTAACTGAAATGGTAGAATTGAGAATCAATGTTTTCGTCGGGTAAGTAAAGAGCATCGAAGTTGGTCATTATCCGTCGGATAAGTGAGCAGTGACTCGCGTAAACATGACCAGCTACCTTAAAGCATGGGCAATATACAACATGCAAAACAATACGCACGTTTTGGATGATAGGATGGAACGTGTTACCAGTGTTTATGCCATACCGAAGGTTGAAACAACCAGGTGATAACGTAGACCGTTTTCCATCAGAAATACTGTCAGGGAAACAAACTGAACACATAATTTAGATGTACAACTAACTAAGAACCGTGGCAACATAGCCTTCATTGGGAATTACTGTGATATTTCGTGTACAATGCAATGTAAAAGCAACGTGGTGGAAAATTACAGATTCTATTACATCTCCAAAATCTCGAGAAATTGAACGTTTCTGCAATATGAGAATATGTATTCCACCACGAAAATTCCAATGGAAACATTTTCAGAACGTAAAATCGATTAGGAAAGCCAATATTGTACTTTTATCGAAAAAAATGTCGAGATTTTCATCAACAAAAGTGCGAATATGGACAATTTTTAGATATAGTTAGTGTTTCTCATTGCAACAGAACTATTATATTTGATGAAATTTATATATTTTTCCCGTGATATGCATTTTAATATTTCGTGAAAAATTTGATAACTCTCTTTTTCTGCCTAAATGGCTATTTCCAACCCGTTTCGGCCTCGAAGTACCATACCGACGAACTGCACAATTACCTGAACGTGCCCAATATAAATTGTAAATTATTTTTCTTTAACCTGCGCATTTGACTATCCATGAGATAGTTGCTGACGTGTGACTTAAATGTGGGGCTTATTAATCAACACCAGGTGGACTTGGGAAGTACAGATATTTGGCGACATCGTCGGCAAATATATACGACTGCACTGGGGGTTGCCGGGCCTAATATGCGCCCTAGTTCGTGTGATCGCCCCATGAGCACATTTACATTTTCCACTAGTATTTCTGCATTTTTGTGAATTAGTCAATCAGGTGTAACAGTAATGGAAAAAGGGTCGTATCAACAGTGAATGCGTTTATCATGACGTTTTTATCGGCCAATCACACACAGAGGTTGTACGGACCAATAGCAACTCAGTTAAGCGCTTGTTGAAATCAGCCGTTCTCACCAGTATTTTTCCAGGTTGTTAACCCGCAGCATACTCTCATCCCGTTTGCATTCCCTACCTTCCCTGTAGCCTTAAAACCTAACCAACCGGTGCTATTGAAAGGAAGACGACGGGTATATTTCAGGCAAGTAACATATATTAAGGGAATCAATTCATACAAGAAGTGCAAAATGTGAAACGTTGACTCGCATCGAGGTCAAAAGCATTCTGCTTGCCAAGACCCACAATCCATTTCTTTTTATGGAAAAGTAAAATACCGTCATGTTACCACACACAAACCTGACTAACGTCTTTACTTTGTGGTGTGCACGCATGTTGTGTAGACCATTTACCCCTTGCGCCATGTAACCACCATTCACAGTATTTTTTGAGCGTACTGTCAGGGGTGGCAGCTTATTCTGTCCTGTCGTGTACCTGCACTAGGTACGTTACCAATTAAGGAAATATGGCAAGTCCTACCTAGTAAAAAGGCTATCAACCGTGTGCGTTTGAATGCAAACTTCTATTGTGCACCAAAATAGGTTATATGTCCAGAAACTGCTGCGGTAATTGGTCGCTCCGTCATATTCCTAAATAGTGCTTAAACATTAGCGGCATTGATACCCTGAAAATACTCAGCCTAAAAGAACATAAACCGGTCACTGGTATTCGCACTACCCATTACGGAATTAAACGTTGAATCCATTTTCCCGTCAACTTTCTGTAACTGATTCACTGCTGTCACCGGTAATGGCGAAGGCGTTGTCTGTTTGTTCGCTAATCATTCTGCTTCTGATGTCATTCGTTCCATCGTAGTACGTAACGTGTTCATTCGTACAGTGATACAATGAGATGGCATCATATGAAAAATGCACTTTCCTACCATGTATGGCGGCAAAAAGATGGACGTAACTCTTGTAAATCAGTTTTAGTGACCGGTTCTTCTAAGTCACTTCCTGCGAGTAATGGAAATGGGAGTATTGTTTCCTCACTCTTGTCATTGTTGGTTATTGTCTGCACACCGTATATTATGCAGCCGATAGGTTTTGATGTTCTGTACTGCATGAGGGAACTGAATAAATAGCAGTGGTAGGTTCACACTTTCTTCTCCTTGCACTGAGGTATTCACCTCTGTCATCGTCCGCAAATCGTGTTTGTTTACTGGTAACGTGTTAACCAACTGGAAGGATCAACTTACATTGGACGTTTTGGGGGTAAGCCGATGTTTATTTTGTCATTACTGTAAGGTAAGTTACCGGAAGTGTACCGAACTTTCACTTCCCGAGTATGTTCACGGTCAACTGCAATGAGATTTTGGTAAGTTTGATATAAAGCGATTTTACTCCTTCTTGGTAACCAGTATGGTAACTGGCAATTTCGGGTCGTCTGATTTTGGCTGCAAGTGGCTCTGTGCATACATGTAGCACAAACTTCCGGGGAGTCGGTGAACGACCGCTGTTGTTTGGGCAGCATCAAGCCAGCTGCCGCTGATGACGACGACATCTTCGTCGTCGCAACCTCAATTTTTATGACACAGTAATACTTTCTTACGGTCAAATCTTAAAACGAAAAACACTTCGCTAGTTGTAGGTAACATTTTTCACGTTAGCAGAAGAAGAATGCATGAACTCGTTTTAGTGGTTCATGTTTCTTAATGCTTTGTTAAACGTGTGTAAAAGTAGAGTAACAAGTGAACTGGATGGCTACGTAAAAGAACACATTTGCAGAGCACATCAGAAGAAAAGTACACGATATGGTTGGTCGTTTACGCAATCTGCCTGAAATGTTTACAACATGGACAATGCTGTGCAAGGCAACCAGAAGTCAGCGTTAGTTTGAAAAGGTTTACAATACATAATAAGTTGAGTTATGTCAACATTGTCATTTTCATCAATAAGGTGGGTCAGGTGGTATGCAGCGAGTACATTATCGGGTCTAGTGCTTGAAATAAATGAAGTGTTCAAGCGTAACGAACCTCTGATACATATTCTTTCAAACCACGTTGGAAACTGTTCCACATTCCTCTGAGTCGCATGCGACTGACGAACTGCTAGCACCCGTTTCATTGTAAACAACGTGATCTAATTAGGAAATAACACATGGGAAAACGCTTGCTCCTCCTTGGTACTGTCGTAAGAATATCACGTTCAAACCGATCATTGGAACACACCGCTAGCATGCATCGCCGTTTCAAATAATTGACAGTCCTCTTCGAGGGCAACTGTATTGAGTTTTCGTGTGTTGTTCGACTTCCACATATTTTCAACTAACTGTAATAAGCAATAGAATAGTACACGTGAACTGGTTGGCGGTATCCGAAACGGATCAGTCTGTCACAGTGACCGAAGCCAAAGGACGCCTGTGCTTCAAGCAATCACCTCAAGTGGCTTGCTCTACACCAATTGCGGCTGCACTCACACACCGCGTATCTGGTGTAAACCCGAAGGGATAAGACCAGTAGGTGTGTGAGTGAGGCCTTTGTGTCCAGCCGGCCAATGCTGGTTAGCCAATTGAATACCTAGCACGAAAAACAAACCCCTATCTCTCGGAAAACAAACAGTGAGAGAGACTGCAATGAAAAGATCTATACTAGGAAGAAAAAGGTGTGAAATATAATACAAGAAGCATTTCAGTATACGAGTGTATGCTAGTGCATTCCAGAGAGGATAAAGTTGGAAAAAAAGACTCAAAGTTGAACTAGGAAAAGATCAGAGAGACGATTCATCACGCTTTTCTGAGCGTGTTTCTCACAGATGCGTTGAGAAATATACCTATATTATATTATATTATATTATATTATTATTCAATGCATCAACAAAGCCCAAGAAAAGAATAGGTAGAAGATCACAGATACCCGAGATTATGAAAAGAAGAGCGGATTAGTTGCCAAACGACCATGGTCTTGGTCGATGCAATCATTAACAAAAACGGAACGGATATGCTGGTATGACCTACCTGAGCCTAACGTACTCGTTGTCTCTTCGCCAACAGTGCATTATGAGTAAGCTGGTGATCAACCAATCCCAAACGGTCAGCGAATTCGCGGCCGCACACATCGCAACGCCATATAGTCATGTCACCACGACCTATGGCACCGATGGTTCCTTTGCGTACCACGCGCTTTCGTCCTCGGCCTCGGCTAAATATGTAGTATGCGTTCACACTGGTAGCTGCTCCATCCAATTC
>JTDE01014782.1:0-20269 GCA_014338405.1 Paragonimus skrjabini miyazakii | reverse complement strand
CCAGCCACCGTGGATGGTGTTCTCGGATTCGTTTCGAAAGTTGTCTTGACGTTCGACCAATATAACCTGCTCCACAGGAACAAGTGAATGAGTAGATACACATAGATGAGGTCTGAACTGTCAGTCTATCTTTGTTATAAAATCTGAGAATTGGGGATGTGGAGAATTGAATACAGAGTTCCGCTGTAGCATAGTTACGGTTGTATCAAACGTGAACTTTACTTCGAATCTCTGTCTGTGAATGTGCAGCTACCAAGTTCGAGTGCGATTAGTGTGAACTATTGCAACGGATCTGTTGAAATGCGTAAAATGTCGAAATAGTGGTAGAGATAATAAAAGAGTGAAGGAGGTGATGGCAATCCCTGTTTTATGTCTTCTTCCATTGTTGAGGAATTAGATTGAGGTAATTCAGTAGAAAATCCACTACATATGCAAATACTCATTGATGTGGGCGACTTATCACAGTATGCGCTTCCATTCACGCTGTTCTAGTTTTCTCGTTAAAGTACTCCACATACACATTTGGTTCCGATTAAAATGTGCATTTCCTGCATTCCAGTTGTTGAGGCTTATCAGTAATTTCCATACATGTACCAATACTTCACCTTGGATCATACTTATTGTCAATGCTACGCAGTAGTTTACACAATGTTCTCCTGAATGTTCGCCATTAAGCATAAACAACGGTCGCTTTGGTTAGGTAGGCGAGATGGAGATCACTGGTTCCTTCCATGTCTCAATTGGGTGCGAACCGTTTTGGTGTGGCATATTAGACAAAGGGCTACCTCAGTTTAGTTTTGTTCCACACTCATCTGTCTGTTGCTTAGCTGCTATCTGCCTTTGGTATACGAAGAAAGAGTCGGTAACCATGTGTTACAGATCGATACTTCTTTCAATACAAATACGTTCAACCTATATGCTGACTGAGACATTTGGTATTAGAAGGCGTGCAAGGATTGGCTGGGAGTAGGATTTCAAGAGTTTTTATTACATATGGATCATTAGTATGCATTTTAGGTACACTATCCCACTTTTGTCAGCATGCATTTCCAAAAGGATCCAACTTGAATCTACGGTGCTTAGTGCTGGTGAAATTGAGAACACATTGAATAACCCGGCTCTATTATCCTTCCGTTAATCCTTATTTAACCCCATCTCTACACAACCTTGGTCTACTTATTATCGAATTGCCCACCACATTGAATCAATCGATATTTTCTCTTAACTTAGAACGACTAAGATCGTTCGTTAACTTTTCCACGAGTCTGATTATTATTATTATTATTATTACTATTTGTGTGGTTCAAGTACATTTAGCTAATTGACCTCCACCCATTGATAGGTGAGTATACAAAAAAGCTGAAAATCCACCCCTAGGGGTGCACAAAGAGTACTAAGCGCTTGACTTGACTGGTATGAGATTATACTATACGGTGAGTACTGTAGAATGGTTACACATGATAAAACCGTTCGTTACGGAGACTTGGAGAGTGACTTTTCAATAAAAATGGCCGTGTATTCGAAAACGAAATTTGCGCAATTTCTTACTTAAGTGATCTATATAGAAGGGCAGCATTGTACACATTGTGACGGACTGTCAGCCAGGAGGTGAAAGTATTCCAACTCTCGGCGGAATCCCTCAACGCATGGGGGAAGTATGTTCAAAAACCCACAGCGAGCGGTTGGAGGAGGGCGGGGGCGACCGGATCGGACCAACGTGCGAGACATGACAGCCAAAATAGGATGATTGACCAAATCGGAGACGTGATTATTCCAACACTCGCAAGAATATCTCCACAGGGTCGTGGAGTATGGTTAAAGCTCACGGTGGATAGACGGAGGACAACACGAGCGACCGGACGAGCCATTGTTCAACGAAATCGGATCAACGGACGAGGAATAGCAGGCGGAAAATCCCCGTATAGAAGGCGCCGATAACACACCTAAACCGGGTAGAAGTGCACACGACGTGTGGGCGGAAACCGGGGGGTGTTGTGGACTGGAATTGGGAATCAAATTCGCGAGCGCGTGTATGGCATGGTAACTAGCGTGTTGGACAATAAAGATTGTGCTTTATTTGACGCCTTTTCGGTACAATATCAGTCAAATATTTCATTCTTAAGATCTATGTAGAAGGGCAGCATTGAGAGAGAGCTCTATTAACAAGCCTTACTCTATTAGCAGGAAATTTCTAGACCTGCTTTTATTCCAGAAGTGCGCACGTAATACTAGTGCTACCACCGTACGAATCGTTTATCAGAGTTTAACTCGCCCTCTTACAACGCATACAATTTTCAATTTAATATTCTTGTTGTCAGCAACCAAATACCTACAGTCGTTAGATTAAATTCCCTCTCTAGCAGAAATATGCCAGTATAAGACTTTCTACATAAACTCACCTCCGACTACTGTCCTGATAAACACAATGGCTTGGGCGTCATACGTTGAGAACACATGACCTAGAAAGTGTCAAACCATCTTCCGATATGAGTCGATGCACTGTCTATTAGTACAGAACCAGTTAATGAGAACTACACAGTGTTTCAAGCGTAGGTATAGGGCACAACAATTGACTAGGGGGTTGGACCAATGATATGTGTGTATGCCATTCTCTTCATCTCAATTTTAGTCCTGTCAAAACGGTAGCGGGTGGTTCAGATGGACTAGTTGGTTGGATAAAAAGGATGTAGTTGATTTGCCTAAGTAGTAAGCCCCAGCTGTAATTGAGGTAGAACTCTCATCCGAAACAGATTGCCTACCACTAATTGAACATGCACTTCAAAACGAGGATAAGATGATGAACAGATGGAGGTCATATTTTTCCCCACTATAAGCAGTGATGTGTTGATTGAAAAAATCGCTACTCGTTGTCACTGTACACCTTCACCTTTACCGTTCTGTATTAGGTGTTATCCTATGCCAATTGGAGACCCGCCTGTGAGAACGGGATGAGATTACTTAAGGCATGGAGTTCATTGACATTGCTGGATCGTGGCAGTAAAAACCGCCTCGGATGACACATTGAAGTGATCTTCATAAGACTGACCCACTATGGGATCGAGATGCATTTTTAGTCATAGTAAGCTCCTGAAATCAACTAATGAACACAAGTTCTACTGAATCGACTGTTCAGATAATGATTCCCAGTATTACAAAGTATGGTTGCTGACTGAATTAGTTTGCTCATAGGTGATGAGTCGAAAGGTTTCGTCGTGCCCACGACTCAGTATGGAGTAGATAGGTTACATTTTTTCGTGGTCATAGTGCCGTACAGTACAACCTAGAATGTTCAGGTTTTCAGGACCGTTTGTTCGACTCTGGGGATGTTGGTGTAGCTTTACGGTTAGTTCAGGCACGTGAGTTGGCCGAGGTGTCACAACAAAGTCGGGTGTTCTTGGAGCACTCATTTGGGTGACGATCATCCAGTTGTAAGTCATTCACGTCATGACAGTCAAAAACGTCTACTTCCTTCTGTGTTATATTTCAGCCCCTCATTCACTGAAGAGACTCTCATCATATTGTAACAAAAAGGCGTTCAATAAAGCACGAGCTTTGTTGTGCACCTCGCACGGTCTCACACTATGCGCGCGCTCGCATTTATTAACAGGAATTCCGGTCCACATCACACTGGCGGTTTCCACTTCCATCGTGTGCATTTCTGCCTGGTTTTTGTGTATATAGTTGACGCTTTCTGTTGTGGGTTTTTTGCTTTTCATTCCTCGTCCGTTGGTCCGATTTCGTTGTGCAGTGGCTCATCGGTCACTCGTATTGTCCACAATCCATCCGCTGTGGACTTTGGTAATATCTTATCACCGCATCGAGATATTCCACCAAGTGTTGGACCAATCGCGCCCCCGATTTTGTCATCCATCACACATAAGCTCACTTGGAATAGCCTTCGGTAAATAAAATCAATCCACGAGGACTCTGGAATACTGCTCAGCCAGTCGACGAACATTACCTGGATCACTGTGATTAACTTGTTACTAGAGACAACACAAGTTTCGTCAACTGTTAGAGCTGAGAAGGGCTGCTGCTTGGTAATAGGTTTGTGTTGGTTTGAGAGGACTTTCTATAGAACCTATTGAGGTATGACAATTCAACAATTTCACTTCCGTTAAAAACAGATAACAGTCGTGTAGGGTTCTAAAGATATCACAATCGTTCAGATGTTTGGGAGTAAATGAAGCGAGTGTTACACGAATACTTACCTGGATATCTGTTTTCTACACTGCACTAAAAAGGTTCTGATCACCATCCTGCTCAATTAAACTTAAACCAAGTTATTGGAGATCGATATGCTTGAATAGCAGGGTGAATTCTGAGCCATAATGTTTAATATACAGCAGACCTACGTAATAGAGAGAACGTAACCATCGACTGTATACTAGTGGCATGAAAGTTGCTTATAATTAGATGGTTAATAACGCCAATAAAAATGCATATACATATAACACGTCAATGGCAGTGTACCAAATATATGTTAATAACAAAAACAGTATAATAAGATGGTAAGATTTATCAAAATCCAGGTAGCGTAGTGGAAGTGACCTTGACGATTACCAATTACCAGTTGTGATAGTAGGAGCTTGTGGGGATGTAACTGACGAATGGTTTGATGTGGTGGCAATCCTTGAATTGTAATTCGTTTGCTCATTGAAGCTATGTAAGTCTTGGGGTTGAAGATTTTTTCCGTATGACTGCGTATTGTTTCGTTTGTGTGGTGGCGTCAAGTAGGACATATTGTTCAACATGCTATGCAGCACTGAATACTCATGCCTCTTGATGCGTCGCGTGGAGGTGTGTGACAAAACCTGATTAGTTGTGGCAATGTTTGTGGACATGAGCCACGCCAAACCATGAAATAAGCGATGTGGTGTTGGCACCGACACTAACGTTGTTGACAGAATTGGAACCGCTGATCATGTCAGACATTCCTTGCCATGCGCTTCGTCGAACTGTCTCTGTCACTCGCTGTGCCGGGTGGTCCCAGTCACCGTTGTGCTTGGCCGTGCTTATCGGGCGTTGCACTAAACTGAACTGGACTAGACTGGACGTTGATTGAACAAACATGACTGTTTTTATAGTTCACCGTAGCCTTTGAAATAGGGGTCAAGAGGATCTCCGTGTCGGGACACATCACATTAGATACGACAGTAGCGAGTTAATTAACCTGATCACACACAAGGCAGGTTCAACAGGATAATTAAGGAACATGTACGGACGAACGCGTTGAAGGTGTAGTGATGGGTTTATCACGATGTTCGAGTTGGCAGAACAGCGACCTGTCAATTTCGAATGTGATCATTCGAACATCTACAATACTGACGTTGTGTACGTTGCTAAAGCGACGGGTTCTGCGCGGCACGAGACACCACCGAGTGTAGTGAAAAAGTTTGACTGTTCGATCAGTTTATTAATTTGAGCAAAAACTTCCATGTATTTGCGGTGGATTTGAAATTAGGTTCCAATTTCGCTCTTTTTAGAGCAAGTCCATTCTGTGACCTGGAGATGAACTCCGGTTACGGTTCCATGAGACAGCCATGTTGGTGCACTGACCAACAAGGACACTTCATGAGGGCGTAGGCTGACGTTTACACCTCGGCAGCAACAAGAATAGGCACTGTTGACAAGCCCCAACAAGAGCGATTGTCAATCTAGTGCAATTTTTCGAAAGAGGTCGGCTAGGAGACTGTCTGAGGATGAAAAACAGTGACAAATTGTGATTGGTGCTCAAGTTATATCAAGCAAATCTCCGGTTGTTACCCAGAACAGGTTACATATGACTTCCGAGTGCAAGAACCGTGTGCGTGTACTGGTAATGTTACTCAAACGTAAGGATCGTTTATGGCTTACAAGTTGAAATGGGGAATCTCATTTTTAGTTAACTTAAAGCAAACGATGAATGTTTAGGTATTGTTAGTGTATATGTGGATTCAACTATGAGATTGACGTTGATTGGGAGCCTACTTGCCTCGGCAAAACTAACCAGGTCGTCTGGATCATCCCAATTTGGGGATGCTGTGTTGTGATCGTGGTCGGTGTTGTTGTTTTCCACACACCACACAATCTTGTGGTTTAAGATCCAATGTGAGGACCCTGATCGCTTTATTGTCTATGCGTGGACGTTCTGGAAATATTTAAACATGATAAATGCCGTTGTTTTATTGCGTACTGTTTGGTGAGTCTGTCGTTCATTTACACTGATCGTGTTCGTGGCTGACTGGAGTTTTATCTACCCTATGAAGGTTCTTAATTGTTTGACGTTACCTCTCTTCTTTACTTCTCTCTGATAAATCCAGTCATTCCACGTTTTTGGTGTGTTGTACTGTGCTACGATCTAATCTGATTGCCCAGATATATTCTTTTATGAGCTCTGGAAAGTTTATTTTGCACGTCATACCAGTATCTCTACGTTGCTATGCTGTTTTAAAACAACTACACATAATAGATTGACAAATTTCGATTAGGAAATAAAACAGCAATCGATAGTCGACTCAGATGCACAAGATTGAGTGAAGTTCATAGAATTCTGAGTAACAATCAGATTAGACGTAGCACTGGTAGACTAAACTAATATTCTCGCAGGTTAGTCACCATAATTTAATATTATCCTGCAATGGGTGGCTAATGAACCCATGTGAGAGTAATTCATTTATCATGTCATTAGTTGTTATTATATATAATATACAGTGTAACTTAAACTGAAATTGTAATATTGACGAACAGGTCGAGGTCTTGATGATCTAACCACCGGTCAGTAAGTTGTTTTTCTTACTTATATACTTAATACTCCAGCAGTTTCTTGTTTTACGGCCTTGTTTACGTTACGGTTTATTATTGAATAAACAAGTATCGATTTACAGAGACGATACGGTTGAGGATTCGAATCATGTTTGCTGTATGATTCTTTCGGATAACTTAAGATGCAAACCGACTTTACAGCAAAACGGTTCTAGTAACAATTTATGGGGAACATTAAAATATATCGATTATCCATTCTGGTTATATTTTCTGACTCACTATGATCTTCCGGTTGGACCGTGGTTGTGGTGAACCTATTGTAATGTGAAACGGAGTGGAGGCACTGAGGAACAGCGTTTCTCTGAAGGACGAGGGTCAAACGCGAATCTGGAATGGTAACAAAAACCGACAAGCATGAGCCAGAAGCCCAGTAAGTCATGCACACAACGGCGTCGATCACACAACAGCGAACTGTATTACACTATACTACTGCTTGTTGAAAAAAACTGTCTCACGATTCCACTGCGATGCGTGCATTTGGATCTTTTGTTGATAGACATCATAGGTTGGTAGTCATTTCCTTGAGCTAGCAACGGATTGGCTAACGCTTGGTGTTCAGCACTAGCTTGCTTTCTCTTACGGAAGTTTATTAGTTCGGGTAACCCAGAACTGTTTTTTTTATTAGACTTTTGTTATTTTTAGACAATCTTAAGTTTGAAAACTGAACTGTTCATGAGTCTATCGCGTGATGATAATCACTAATGTTTTGGATAAACGGAGTACAAAAATTGGCCGCATTAAACACTTGCCCAAACGATAGTCGGCATCAGTCAATCTAGGCAGTAGAAAATTTCGGTTTGACCCATTTGTCCGATTATCATTGTCAAACCAACTCATAAGTAGCAGTCATCTTATGTTTCGGCGAATAGAACGAAAATGTGCACTCGAACACCGGAACTCCAGGTTGTCTGTAAAAACACAATTCTAAGCACGGTAAAACTTGTTCTTAATTGATTCATGTTGTTTCTCAATCATGTCCTGTGTCTTACTGAAGTGTATTGTGCTTTAATCAGAATAGGTAACATTTGCCTGTTTCAGCAAAAAACATTTGTTTTTCACTTAAGTAAGGTCAACTTAAGGTTCTGCTTAGGTGGAACAATCGGTTAGGAGAAACCAGCCGACTGTTTCCTACCCCCAGTTTAAAATTGCTACGTT
This sequence comes from Paragonimus skrjabini miyazakii, assembly GCA_014338405.1. Lineage (NCBI taxonomy): Eukaryota > Metazoa > Platyhelminthes > Trematoda > Plagiorchiida > Troglotrematidae > Paragonimus > Paragonimus skrjabini miyazakii. Next base: position 12,310 of record JTDE01014782.1, on the reverse strand, counting down.
TTCACAGTATACGGACGAATCAACTATGCAAAGTGGAATATTGTTTTTGTTGTTGCTTGGTTAACTTCCTAAACCATTACTCACCTATCGTTCACTCCTGTACACACCCAACCGCTCGTGTAGAGCCAATAGGGTCAGTCGGGCTTATCGATCATGTTGGATGTCCTGGATTAGCGTAAACAACTTAATCAGTTGGCTTGACTTGGCTGGAAATTCGGATTGTCGGACAGTTACCTTGACCTATTCCTGGATCAATCAACAAAATGTGGCATGCCGGTGGACTTAGCTGCCTGGTTATCGGTTGACCATTCGCCTAGCCGGCCGACCGACTAATTTACACTTCAACCAACCAATCGGATGCACCCTGCCGAACAAGCGTAAATACAGTGTGAAAGTGCGACACGGATTGGTCCATATGACGGTTCACGAAATGCACTAGGCTTAAACATTCACGCGTTCTATTTTATCGGATCTCGTTTTGTATTGGAAAAGATATGTAATAGGCTGTACCGGATTTAGCAAAAATGGTGTCTCAAATGAAGGTCAAGGTCGAGTAGTTCCCGGATTCGTTCATTCTCATGGGATGTTTTTAAACTGTGACTCGATTGGTTAGGATCTGGATTTTCACGTGTGCGATTCATCCGGGAATATTTTTAGGAGGATATTTCGGCTAGGAATTCGTTTTGCGGGCTACAGTTTGCGTCTACTTCCCAAAACATGTGAATGAGATAGTCGACCTCCGTGAACAAAACTGAGCTATACCCGAACAGTCGGTCAAGACACGAAGACTGCCTCATGATTGGAGGGTGGGAGCGATTATGATATACATTAAGTTGGTACCATTTACGGACCAGATAGTATAATCTCAATCACACTCAGCGCATGAAATAGTAAAACGTGTTAATTGTGTTACATATTACGGATCTCCGATGGTTGAACATGTTGTGAGGATGAGGAAGAAATAAAGCCCATCTAACAAGGAATTCAGGCTGGACCGTTGTAAAACACCGCTGGTAGTAAGGTATCATAACTTTTCTAGTTGAAGATTTCTCGTTGTCATCATCGGGCGTCCCAATGTCAATTTAAGGTGTCTTGAGGGAACTCTCTCAGTCTCAGTCGCGAACAAGATCACACAGCTAATGTGCACATGGTTAAGCTGATGAATACAATGGTTGGTTGGCTCGTATGGAACGAGTAGACACAGATCTGTCGGGTGCAGACAGAAGTTGGAGTCAGCTTGCCCACACCCAGTTGTCAGACTGTCGAGGATTCAGACTAACACCGCCCCGTTTGCAGATGAGGTGTTTCGTAAGTACATGGTATACACTGAGCGCGTAGTTGTGCTTGTACGACACGGTGTGCACACGCCCAACTTCTCTGACAATTCGGTCGTCTATATGGGAATACATAGGCTTTCATCTCGTATTGGTCTATGTTTCCGTCGTCGTCTACTTCGTCGTCCGAAAGGTCAAATAAGTCTGCCAGCTACAGTTGTAGGATTCATTTCTAACAGAAAAATATGCAAATGTGTTTGGGGTAAACGGTTTGTGAAGGCATCTGAAGAAATGCCATGTATAAAGTGAAAACGAAGGTAGAGTGGGTCATCAGTCAACGGTCTAAACAGTCTCTAGCTAAGGATCAACCAATCTACTGAACAACGATTATTATCATATACTGTTGATTAGTGATTCATGACAGGCTGGTGTTCTTTCGATGTGCATGTCATACCACATGTCAAAGGTGCTACATATGTAGTTTCTATGCATTCCAATGAATATACCGTAAAATGAGGATCAGTATATACTATGTGGATACTATGGATAACAATGGGGGAGCATTTGAAACTAATAACACCAGGCTCCATCAACTGAAGGCTTGACGGCCACAGTTAACGTAAGCAATGCTCTGAAATGATCCACATTTTCTTTCTCATATATCAATACTGAGTTAATTTTCACTTGGCGAAGAGCGGATCAAACTAATGAAGATCAGACGGGAGGTTATAACTTTATAAATAACTATTCATCACTGAGCACACACAGTATCAGCGATAATGAAAGGCAAACAAGAACAAGATTCTCCATCCATACTAAAGGAATGAATATGTGATATGTTGAGTTGTCAGTGGTTCCAGCTTACTTTCACAGTTGTGTACGAAAGGAAGACCGAAGAACTATGCGTCACTGTGATTGGGCTGATTGTCGGTGGGGACGGGGATACCGTGTGCATGTGTCGGATGTATAGAGTGACTCACAAAACCCTTCATAAAACCGAGGAAACAATGCGGGAGAATCCGAAACTATTACAACTGGTGATTAGTTACATTCTTTAGAAGGTACCTGTCGGAAAATATCAATTAAATATAGGGAATATACTACGTAATATCTAGTGGATGGCTTGTGTTTTCTGGCTTATTTCATTAGTTCATTATATGCCATCGATTGTCACAATTTCACATTTAGCTCGTCACTTTCAGTGTATATCGTTGGATCGACCAGTCATACCACTGGAATGCGCTTCAGCGCGAATATTCTGTTATCACTTCTGGTGTTTCGTCAGTACAGTAGCCGACACCTCTCTACTTCATTTACGTGAGTCGGTTTACCATGCCAGAACGTGTACGCACAACTAAGCACTCAGTGTACATCATGTACTTACGAAACACCTCATCTGCAAACGGGGCGGTGTTAGTCTGAATCCTCGACAGTCTGACAACTGGGTGTGGGCAAGCTGACTCCAACTTCTGTCTGCACCCGACAGATCTGTGTCTACTCGTTCCATACGAGCCAACCAACCATTGTATTCATCAGCTTAACCATGTGCACATTAGCTGTGCGATCTTGTTCGCGACTGAGACTGAGAGAGTTCCCTCAAGACACCTTAAATTGACATTGGGACGCCCGATGATGATAACGAGACATCTTAAACTAGAAAAGTTATTACTCGGTAACCATCCATTTGTTTTGACGTTGAGTTTACGTCCAATCAACCGATCTCATAGCCACCTAAACAGAGATAAGTTAACGCCGAATTTTAAAAGTATCCGTAGCAGGATTTAGTAAACGACCTTTTCAAAGGCTTCACATATTTGAAAATAGACAAGTGCAATAGAAACTCTTTCGTCAACGACCTTAGTCCAAAACTGATGTGCACTCTACAGGTTTGTGACCGAAATCATGCTGAACCTCAGCAATGGCTCATACATCCATGTCTTTTGAAATGTCGAGTTACATTTGGTGTATCAACTAGGGCTTTTTTATGAGTCACGGGGCTGAATAGGACGCACATAACTGATTACTCATGAGCGCACAACTTATGGGCAAGACTAGGTGACGATGTTCACAAGATTCATTGAGAAGGCACAAAATAAAGGTTGGTTCCACGAGCCTACATGCTTCAAAAAGACAAACGCTTACGACAGAACGATGACGAATGTCAGCGTCTGAAGCGGTTTGGAACGGGTGTTATAATGCTGAATTTTTCACCTCCAATATTAGATCGAACCTTTCAAGAGGCTCGTTCTGCCTACCTCATCACATGCTAAATTGAAATCAAATTCACAAAATCATTTTTGAAGAGCCAGCTTCTAACGATTGACGGTTCTGTGTGATAACAACAGATATATGGATGATGAACCTTGTATCGTACAGCGTAGAAGACCATAAGGTTGTAACCGGTTGCGGGGTTACTGTTACGGTCCACTGTGCATGTGTACTCAGCTGTAGCAATGTCGCTTTCTCTTATGAAGTCAAATGACAACCAAGAATTCGTGAACAGCTTCAACTACCATTGCAGTTACTATACAGTCTTTCTTATAGCATTAGGTCAAATGAAGTTTTTCGTTCGCAGTTTTGTTTGATCAAGAGGTAAATATAGATTGAATCCTAACTAATCATAGTATCCAGTCTCTGTCACGCCATATGCTGATAATCGGTACACGGTGCTGCCGATTTTTTGAGAAGTTTGTCACGTGATTCCCACCGTCTTATACACGCTTCATAGGTTTTTTTACTACCACATGCCTACTAACATGTTTTTTTTCAAATGTCAACCATAATGAAGTCAAAATAAATCGTTTTGGATCTCAATGAAACATACTCATGCAAACATCATTAAGGGGCGCTCTAACCTTTCTGCTGGCTGTCATTTCGTTAAACGTTCATTAGTGATTGACCATATCATTGATCCGACAGTTCAATTCGGAATTTCATAAGTTATTTTATAGCGAAATAAAGCACAATCTCTATCGTCCAACCGGCTGGTTGCCATGCTATGCACGCGCTCGCGTTCATAAATCGGAATTCCCGTCCAGAACAGCCCGAGTTTCCGCTCGTACATCATGGGCACCTCTGTCCGGTGTGCGTGTGTGAGACCGACTTCTTCTACCGGAGAGTTTTCGCCTGCCATTCCTCGTCTGGTGATCCGATCTCGCTGGCCGATGGCTCATCCGGTTGCTCATGTTGTCTGCAATCTATCTACTTTTGGCTTTGACTGTATTCTACGACCGCATCGAGATATTCCTCTGAGTGTTGGGCTAATCGCGCCCCCGATCTGGACGTTCATCTCATTTTGCCTGCCATGTCTCGCACGTTAGTCCGATCCAGTTGAACGATGACTCATACGGTCGCCCTTGCTGTCCCCGATCTGCTCGCCGTGGGCCTTTGGAGGTACCTACCCCGCGTTGAGGTATTACGCCGACTGTTGGAATACTCGCACTTCTGGTTTGATAACCTGTCACAATTTGTCAAAGACAACCATTATTCTGTATACTCAACCAGTGTGAAGTGATTGTTGAAATCACCCAGTAATTGATTAGTTGAGCGCGTAACCTCGTTTTTACATCCATCTCTGATATGACCGGCACTTTCATTGACCTTTTAACCCTGTTAGCTTGGATGTCACATCACTGTTGTTCTATGTGATGATGTTAGATGGAAATTTTTGTGGTGGAATTCCAGTCACTTCACGAGCGCCCTTTTAAATTTACATCGAATACATGGTATTTAAAAGAAACCACAATTGTTATAAAGCAAGTCATATTGTTGTATAACAGGCAGTTTCGTTGTGACAAGTATACTGCTCACAAGCGGCTTCAGGGACAAAAGGGCATGCCCTAACGCCAGGAAGACGACGGACCAGAAGCGGCTATCGGAGAAGTGCCACAAGGACGAATGGCAACGTACTTTCACCCGAAGTATGTGAATGCATGTCAGACGTGCAAATGAGTGTACGTGTTCGTGGTCCCATGTTTAGGATATCCTTTACGGGAATTCGTGCAATAAACGAATTTTTAGGGCAAACATTATTGCGGTCACAACAATACGTCGTGACATGATCACCGACTTTGTTTAACTTGACGGTATAGTCCGGACTCGGATGCCATCACATTATACTACTTGGGAAAAACACGAAGAGGTTGATTTGTCTTAACGTCTTTTCACTTTCCGTAGTCGTAAGTAGTTTGGCTCCTGGTTTTAGCAGAAAGGTGGTATCCAGTATGACCGAACCACTGGCCAGTATTCAAGAACCCATACGACACTGCGCTACATCCACACTACAGCAGCCGAATACTTCTCAGCTGATCAAAGTCTGTGGCTTCAGTTATGCATTTTAACTTGCTTGTTTTCTATGCATACTTCCAAGTATGTTTGTCATAAGAGTTCGCATATGAAATTTGCACAGCTTCATTCAGTCACACAACTAATTGCACATAACGACTGGTGATACATTCTGACCGACTTTCATTCACTATGTCAAACTTCTGGGGTCGTCATGTTCGCATATTTTAAAGTTTGCTACAAGTCACTCTTACGCTGTATATAAACCTGGAAGTAAATGTATGTAGGCAAATATATGTTTTTGATAAGTCCCCTGGGACAGGACAATTATACAGAAATATTGAAACTAGATCACAATAGTGATAAGGTATATTATTAACAAGTTAGATTACTGGCCCATCAATTTGGTGATGGCTTGATTGACTCTCCCACTGATCGATTCTTGCAGATCGATCCACGATCTAGATGAGCTGATTCCAAGGTAGGGGTAACACCTGAAATTAGGGTTTTGAATAGCATACTGTTGAGACTACATGGTATGGAGTTGAGTCAACGGTGGAAAGTACACATGTAACCAAAAACCAAAACCCTAGACCTTGTGTCCTAACCTCAATCTGCCTGCTCCTAGTACGCGCTTTTTGCCGACTTCTGTCAATCTCTCCATTCAAAAAAAGATCCAGGAAATGGAAAATCACATATGTTCCCAGCACTCAAATGAACTTCGTCTACAGATGTGCATAACTGATGCTAATCACATTGACATGGAACTCCTTGATAACCAATAAATCATCGACATCATGCTCACGGAAGAACTTGTCATCTATGGTATCGCTGAACATTGTACAGAACAATTTATCTGGTGACTGCTTGATTGACCAGTTACGTCACGCTGTTCCAATGTTTGATTCTCGTAGACAGGCTGTCTATTCGGACGATTTGATACTCGAGTAGGAGATAGTCCTGAACAGCCGGCTTTTGATTACATAATAATATTGATACCTAAAACATCGACCCGAACTACCAATCTCATCATTATTCCCAAACAACCAACATTGAGACCATCCGACTGTTCAGTATACAGCTAAGTTAACGGTGGGAAGAACACTTGTCAACAAAATCCTAAAGCTTAAGTCTTGTGTCCTAACTTCAATCCACCTGCATTCAGTATGAGCTTTGTACCGATTGTTTAGACCACACACCCAGAGTTTATATCCAGCGTTCAAGCTTTATGTCCTCGCCTTCCGACAGTCCATCGATGGTTTAAGTCGTACACTATTCTATTCATGATAGACCGATCACTCAATCTAAACAGCGACGCACAAAGAGAAGTCATCATTTTGGGGAATATTTTACTAACAATGATCACTTTCACATAACGATGCATTGCAAATATGCATACTCGAAACTGAATTAACATGGATATCAAGCAGTGCATTCGAAATCGATGGTTTGGGACAATGATCTTAACGACCGGATAAGTTTAGTGTTGATCCTGTCGCCACGACATAGGCTGAGTTACTAAGGAAGTAATGTTTCAAAATGTGGTTCACTTTTGTCCATCAGATTTGGCGGTTGGTTCTCGAATTTATGATCCATTGATGACGTCAGTAGTCGACCGAAATGGTCACATGCACACAATACTCAACGTGGTATGTTGCAGAAACTGCGGTCATACAGGTTCGAAATATTGTTCTACAGGCATTATGCTGCTGATCTATTTGTCATCACGGATTCAGTTGTCAGAGTGACTGACGTCTTAAGCGGGTTGATCTACTCACGTGTGCTAATCAAGTTCAATTGAATGTTTTAATCAGTCGACAGTTTCCAATTCCAATATCTTTCCTTGACTAAAACGGTTTAATAGGGGTTTGAAACAAGGTGATTATCGCAGGACTATCTAGTCTGACAGGTACAATGATTCTTACAGTTCTACCAGTGTGAATTACAATAAAAATGAATCTGGTCAACCATTTAGTGCAAAGAGCTAGAAGAACCTGCTCGGCCTAGGACTTAGATCACGAATCATAGATTGTAGCATACACTGTACATCAGAATGGTTTTTCAGACAAAATTGTGACCCAACAAATGAGAGCGGTTTAATTACTAGAAAAGCTGCATGGTTTATGGAAACGGTTATTTTCATACGATTGCTATCCAAAAGATGATATTTCTCGTTGTAATCACGGTGGTGCCTGTTTGAGACATGAGAACTGTATAAGTAATTTTTTACTGGAAGTCTTTGATAATTATTATCAATAAGATTTCGTGAGTAACTAACTTCATACCAGTTCACAAAGTTGTAGTAGCTTGATGAGAGAGGAGGAGTGTTGGTTCATCGGTTGGGAAAATTTGCGACTTTATTATAAACTCTACGAGATCATCCTTCATCCGTTTGTATTGTGAGTTCGTGTTTGAGTCGCTTCAACATTCGTGTATATGGTTTTGGTTATCAAACTGTTTAGTATTGCGAATGTCAGGTGGAAGATTATCTCGGTGTTCATTTGTGAACCTGTAATCAATCCACCAATGACGCAAACTTTTTGTAAGAAGGAGGCTTGCGTACTATTCGCGTCTTCCTTTCATGCTGATTGCGTAGTCTATGGGTTGGTCGTTTATTAGATATGAACTGCAAAACTAACGAAAAGTGGATTTGCTCACACTAGGCTGCCAGTTTACAACCACAAAGTCCTCAACTGTTCGATTAATGACGGCAATGTAAGCGTCGAAAGTTTGCCATTTCACTTCACACACCGAAGAAGTCGGCTACTTGATAAGTTCGGAGCAGGATGAAACTATTTTGGAAAATAAGTTTGTCCGGACAGTATTTGGTTTCTATAGATGTTTGTACACAACTGAATTCTACGTTTCAAAATAGGATTTCCCTAAATCCCAAGGTCATAATTTGGTTACAGTCATCATTAAACGCATCCTAAAGACAGCACTAGACGTCATCATCTTCAATATCATCAACATCATGGCGAAATTGCAGTAGTTCAGCGACTTCATTGAAGAACGCAGCACTTCTCGGAGGAACGCGATGAAATTATTGCAAAACGGCAACCAATTAACCTTTAATGTTAAACGATGATTCTTTTCACTACCAGGCAAACCAAATGTAGGAAGAATTTGGATGGTATCTCGCTGAAGAAAGTTCCCTATTTTGTCAAAGTAGATCACCTAGTTGTATCCTTTCAGGTAAAATTCTGTCAAGCAGATGAAGAGGATAACACATATCGGGTTGTGCCTCAAATAACCGACTTCCAATGAATGCTTAGGTAATGGCACACTATCACGTGACTATACAACAGAACTATCTTTATGACTGTAACATTACTGCTTTTCACACACGAAGAATAAAAGGACAAGAAATATCTTGATCATCCAGGGGTCTACTTTGATAGCAAGCGTATTATGCATTATGATGGAATAACTCACAACACTACTCATAAGGTACACACAGCACTAGTATGAATAAAACATCAATATCCTAATCACTGCGAACTGGGTTTGGGTTAATGTTTCAGTATACATTCGGTCAGGTTTCGAAATCACTGACTGGGAGTAGGATTTCCAAAGAACGTTCTATTTTCTGTTGTCTCACGGGCTAGGCTTTTGAACCAGAGACTTCCGACAGGATCACTTGAGCTAACCTCGTTTCGCTTCACGAACAATAGCGAATTACTGGAAGTCGCTGTTGTTCTGATGGAGCATCCCACTCGCTATTGACTTCCTCTCTGTTAAATCACATTCAAATCTAATTTTATGGAGTTGAGATACCAGGTAAATCATAATGCTTTTGATGTGTACACCCGTTGATAAATAGGCTATCGAACTGTTCCATTGATTATTCTCTCGATTGTGGAACTGGATGTGCGGTTTGTTTCTAGACAGCGTCTGTACGATCCTAATGTTTGTTCATACATCAACATTCTCCCTTGGACAACGTTATGGAGTATTGGACTTTTTTACGATAACTGTTGATAACGAAATCGAATTCTCCTGTCCCGTTAGAGTGCAGAGCATGTTGTACAAAACGATTATCAAATAACACTACCAGTCAAACGGTGCAAGTCATAGGAGTGAAATGATCCAGACGTATACTGAGTAAAATTCTGAACAACTGAGAGCTAGTTATGAGGAGGCTGACCCTAAAGAAGCATTGCGGATTCAGTAGAAGTGGGCTTCCGGTGAATCGACATAACTTATGAACAAATATCAACATTACAGTGACCTACGTGTAATGCAACATGAACATGAGAAGAACGTGCATATGGACCGTGAGGATCGACTTTTTTCAACTGTTATAAAATCTCCTCATTGACTGAAATCGAGCAGCCGTTTGTTGAATGTCCACGAATGAGCAAACAGGAAAAGAATGTGTAACGGCTAGGAGAATAACTCACAGACCTACTGAAAACTGGAGACCATTCTATACTGACCAGCCGTTCTGACTGTTGCTCATGAACCGTGAGTTTGATCTTTTGTATGGGCAAATGTGATGACTAGACTAAACAGAGGTAGAATAAAATGATTAATGGGGTCAACTGTTTACAGTAAACTTGAGGTTCAACAGGCAAAATTAATGAAGAATGTACTGTCACAGATAATATCCAGGTCCTCTTCCCCATGGGTACTAGTTACGCTGAATAATCACAGGTTGTTAGTGAGATCCTGTATGTGAAAGATGGTTCACAAATTTACATCTTGTTACGGAGACTTGCCAGGATGGGATGGGCGGTTTGGGAGAAAGTTCAGCTGATCTGGACCCGTGCATTCAGCTGCGGACTAGTGAGTCAATGTGGTCAACTGTAATATTCTTGGCTGCTCTGCGCTGAATACCAGAATTGGTTCGTAGCTTACATTCTGTAACCGTAATGGGTCTTCTTTCTGCAACTCTGTATAACTACGATGGCTGGAGATTCTTGTCTGACATGTCCACCTTCCATCGTTCTATATAAGAGACTGAATAGGCACCTGTTGATTGGGGGCATATCCAAATTCATTTCCATATCATTTCGGTGTTAGACCATCAAGTGACAACCCAAGAGATGCACACAGGTTCCATAATGTGACGGCTAATGAATAGAGGATCGGGTTAGAAAATAACTGACTGGTTTCTGGCTTTGTCGCGGATGCATGGATCATAACTTCACCTTGAGACTGACAATGATGTATCGAAACTTCTTTCACCAACCGATAGTTATGGTATTTTTGGACACGATATTTGTCTTCGATTTGGTTGCCCTACAAGGTCTCCGGGGCTGTCTACCTCGCAAAGGAGTTCTAGCGAATTACGTCAGTGTACTGAAGTTGCATAGTCATTGTGAGTACGGAGTGCATTTTTATTGGCAGGAATTTTGAGCGTCCTCCACTTCAACTGGCATTCAGTAGGAGCACCTGATAACCTCCGTTCTTTTCAACCATGTGATATACAATATTCTGGAACAGGGTACTTGGAGAATCCAATGATCTCGAGGTGGAGCTTTTACTGGATTGCAAGCTGACCGACATTGAGTATGCCGTCGACGTTGCTGTTTACAGAGTGCACGCAGTTGAGGCCAAACCTAGTAAATGACATGGCTGGTCTGTTTTCTTTTTCTGCACACACTTTACACCTCGAAACTGGAAAATGCTGTTACAAGATCGGGTTGGCCTAGATCGTATCTTTGTTGTTACAAGTAGGTCGACGAAAATCGTCGATCGTTTCATCTACGTGAGTGACGTTGTCTCATCAACTTGATGAGGTATCCATAAGAATAATGAGAGTACGTAGCATATTCACTAATCTTCCGCATTTGGGTGTCGCAAAAAAATCCAGTAAAGAGGAGTGGTATAATTCCTGTGTGCGTTTAGTATCGCAGTACAGGTGAAATTCGTGGCTCACTACAGCTGAAGGTGAATGTGTACTCACAGTACTAAACCACTGATATTCTTTTCGTTTAGTGTGTCACACGTACGGATCGTGTAAGCGACCAGACATATCGTCGGCGAGTATTTTGGTGATCCTGGAGATCGCAACTGAAGACATAAGTTACCAGGTGTATTGTCTATATTACAGAGATCACGCGCTCAATTTGCCGAAGGACTATCTGATTCACTGTGCCCTGTTCCGTGTGACTGTTAACGGCTGAATGCAAACAAAGCGGCCAAGTGATGGCGTGGTCATCGGTTATGGTTGTCTTGACATCCTCGCCGAGAAAGACTGTTATGTTCCGCCTGACAGGTTGGAGAATATGCAGTGGTGCGCATCGTCGGTTGTAAACACTCTCGGGCATGGCAGTGTGCCGTACGAATCTGCCTCCCATGAGTTAGTTGTCTGTTCGTTTTTCTCTCCATTATTTTCCATTGCTCCACTTGCCTATTCATTTATTTAATGCATTTCCAGCTCCTAATTATCTTGACATTTCCTGAACCAATGTCCCTTACTGTAATCATGACATTCTGGGGATGGTATAAAACTGAATATGAGTTATCTGATGCAGTCAGCTTACAGCCTTTAGCCGAATATTTTAGTGTCCGTCCATCGCTTACACGAACACTTAAACTTAGTATGATGCAAATCTACTCGATTCACCGCTTATCCAAACCCCGACACAATAGAAGTTCTAACAAGAAACCACTCCAAACGTCGTGTGGAAGATACTGCATCAGGATTGGACAAACCGTCTCAATGTTACGTCTTCTGTTATTCGCTTATTTCTTTGTTCCGTATTGCACCAATTAACATTCAGTTTGTGACTTTGTATGTGTCC
>JTDE01014781.1:0-20415 GCA_014338405.1 Paragonimus skrjabini miyazakii | reverse complement strand
TGAATCGCTGGTCAATCTCCGGATCACACCAGTCAAGCATCAGGACGTCAACAGGCTCAGGCCTTCATCAAGTCCTGGATTTGAAATTGAAATTGAAATTGATAGGTATGAAAATTATGTTGTGCCCTCAAACGTTGCCAACGTTCATTTCAGGCAGTCCAATCAGCGTGCCATGGACCAATCAACTTACAAGGACGAGTGCTTTTGATGACAAGGCCTCAGGTCACATGCTTTATGCCGATCGGATCGGATCGGTTTTCATGAAGAATATTCTTCATGAAAACCAAAATTGGCACCAGTGTGCTTTCAGCGGCGCCCAGTGTTGTATCGATAAGAGGGGAATTTCCCCATTTCCATGAATATTCATGAGGGTTACCAAATAAACAGCCAAGGAGTTCAAACTGTTAGCTGACTACTAGTCAGATTGATACCTTTAGCTTTTCATTTGACACTAGTGCCACCAAAACACAACCCTGGTAGCACACGTAAACGGTAGACCGTTTACTGAGTGTATTTTGAGTGTCTAACGTTAGTCACTCAACTTTTTTTCAATTGTAGGTATGAGCTTTAGCTCATATGAGGTAAAAAAAACAGTAACGGGTGTTGAAGATGGAAGGTCGACTAACTTAAATCTACAAGAAGGATATTACCAAGGAGGCCCGTTTGGATGAATCTCTCGCTGGTGTTGTACTCATAAGAATGTCGCGCCCGAATTTTTTCCCTAAGAGTGTTTCTCGATAGTTTCCGATCATCCGGCAACTTCAATTTCTGGGCGGACGTTGGGTGGCCACTCGTCCTCCTTAGTCGCGCGAACAGCTAAAAGGACGAATGTGTGTTACATGGGCGGGTGTTGAATATAGCAATCTGCATTCGAGTACCGTAGCCAGGAAAAACCATGGTATTGTGCGGTAGAGTAATATGGACATTGGTCTTCTTCCAGTGAGGTTAGGAGAAAAGCGTAACAATAACTAGAACAAGAAAAATAATTAATAATGGGATGAAGAAATTATTGTGGGTGAGTATGCCATCAGCAGGTGGTTAGTGTAGTGTAACAGGACTTGTTGAACTGGGGTCAAGTGTAAAGCACTCATGCAAGAACAGGTAGACCGGTAACACACACATACTGGGAATGACGTACGTACATACATATGCGTCAAGAGCTGGGCGTCCCAATAGGAGTACACCGTCCGTAGTAGCCAGACATAATCTTTATGCCCGCCGGAATATTCCGTTCACCAGAGAGTATACTTCGGCTCACGTGGCTACTCGCATGAAACTCTAAAGAATATCGCGAGGCCTATTGAACTTGACGCGCTATCGAGGTTGAACAATCCGCCGGGGCTGTGAACTCTCGGATGCTTCTGCATCTTATCTGGTAACAGGAAGCCGAGTATGAACGAGGTAACCTGCAAAGTCAATGGTGAGCCTATTCACAACCCGCAACGACACTGGGTTAAGCACTTCCAACAGCAGTTCGGCTGGCCACCCCCGCGATTGACTACGCCTTCAGGCTCTACCTGTGCTCATCGGTCTGTTGACGTTTATTCGCCGTCAGAAACAAAAATCTCGCTTGAGACCAGGTTTCGGAAACTTTGCAAGACACCCGGCTCAGGTGAATTGTCTATCGTCCCTTCTTTAGTTAGGGGCCCAGCCTTGGTTAAAGAGCTGACTGCTCTGTTCCAAAAAGTCCGAATTAGTGAAGTTGCTCCAAGCAACTGAGGCTTGGTTAAAATCGTTGTCGTTTTAGAGTCTCATGCACTTCGTTTGTATATCACAGAGGGATTAACTTGATTCATATTGCGTTGAAGTTGCTCGTAGCCGTAGCACTTCGTAGACTAAGGACAACGCGCGAAAACCATACCCGTAAGCAGCAAGTTCGGTTTCGACCTGGCCGTGGCTGCATTGATCACTTCTTCATATTCTGTCAAATGCTTGAAGTACGTCATTCATCATCATCATAGCGGTCATGAGCGTGACCAAAAGGTCTATAGCTTGAGCCGCCGCTGACCTCAACAGTGACGTGGATTATCCTAGAAGAAAATGCTACTACGAAGTTTGAAAATTATTGAAAGAAGACTAAGCGGAAAAACTAGAAATGGTATGGATACAGGTAGGCAATTGACTGACTGCCATCTCGGATAGCGTTTCTAACCAGCGGTTTGAGTGATCACGGGGACCCTATCCAGGCGGGCGACACGTACCCACTTTGCTCAATGCTAGGAGGCGCAGCTCCTAACGAGACAGCCAGGACGCGTCACACCACATCGATCGGCCGGCACAGCTCGGATGGTATGGTCGTGGGTGGTGGTATGGTCCCACTCAGCTAATCAAATTGCAGGTGTGCGGTCGAACGCCTGTGCGCTATCTGGACAGTGTTTTTTTCGCGTTGCCTTCTGACGTCCCTTGTAACGTGATTTGTTCTGACGCCCTGACTGCCATATATGACTGTCTCATTTGATTCGCTTTGTGTTCGTCGACCATCTATGGTAATCGTTTTCTCCTATAAATTTAGAGTCTCTGTGGTCTAGTCTCGTCTCGTCTCGCCCGTCCAATAAACAGTGCAACCGCGTTTTTTCTGATTTTTCGATTTATGTCGGGCGACTGAACGCATAACCAAGGTGACGATCCATTACTCAATGGAGCGGTCAGCGTCTTCATATTTCGTGACTACGTTGTTGCTTGACCACCATCCGATCTTACCCAACTGCCCGGTACGGAAAACTAACAGATGACGTCCAGAGTACGTGCTCCAACCCTCGCAAGCTGTGCATCGTGAGTAGTTGACCAATTGTTCGCACATCCCGAACGTTCCGGAATACGCACCGGCGAACGGCCACATTGCTCACGCGATCAGTCCATTTAATGTGGGCCAATTGGCGGAGACTACGGTGGTCAAACACAGCAAGCCTTTGACATCTTTCTTGCAAACTGGTCACGTTTCCAAATCATAGAGCAAAACAGAACGCGCACAGGCATTATATACTCTTCCTTTTAGTGGCAACCGGACGTCTTTTCGACGCCACAGATGACGCAAATTGGCAGAGACGTCTCGTGCTTTTGCAGTCCTCGTTGATTTCTCATCAGCACTATTACAGGCTGACGAGTTAGTGCTACCCAAGTATGTGAAACTGTCCAGAGTCTGAAGCGGATTACCTGCAATGAAGAAAGTAGGAGTGGGAATACCCCGGTCTTGAAACAGCACTTTGGAGTTGTGAAGCGCTTTCCATACAAACCAGGCCACTCACTTACTTTGTCGAGCATGGCCTGTATGTTTTCGCAGATGGGCTAGTTAAGACGATATCGTCTGCGTACTCCAGATCGGTTAATCTAGCGCCAGGAAGAAGCCCAACACCAATTTCACTAGACTCCGCAAGCGTCCATGACAAAATTGAACAAGCAGGGAGAAATCGGACACCCTTGACGAACACCACTAGAAGTGATGAAAGCCTGGGGCAGTTGTCCATAAATTCACCTTGCTTGCGGAGTAGGCACACAGTGATCTCAACAGATCTACGTATTTTCCTGGTACTCCCTTGCGGAGAAGGCAGCTCCAGAGAACGTCACGAGCAACTGAGTCGAAAGCAGCCTTTAAGCCCAAAAAGACCACGACTGTCGGCTGTCTGTAACAGTGCCGATGTTCTAAGATCCGTCGCAAGATGAAAATGTTATTAACGCACCCCCGACCGGATCGGAACCCTGCCTGTTCTTCTCGTATCTGACTTTCTCTGGGCCTAGTGAGCCGACGTAAAATGACGCCAGTGAGTAACTTGGACGCAACAGACACCAAACTGATGCCTCTGTGGTCGTCACATTGACTTCGGGCCCTTTTTTTGTAAACGGGAATGACTGTTGATAGGCACCAATCACGAGGTACCTCTTCAGTCTCCCAAATCGTCTGAAGGAGTCGCGTCAGTTCTGATATCAACCTCTCGCCACTATCCTTGAAAAGAGGAGAGAGGAGGTCTGGACCAGGAACCTTAGTACGCTTCAATAACTTGAGCTCCTGGACCAGGTCTGCTTCCGACGGAGGGCCGTCTGGAATGCAATAACTGACCAATCGGGTCCCGTCATCCACATGATCGGGTTGAGGCTAACTGAACTGCTCTTCAAAATGTTCAGCCCACCTGTCAAGTCGGCGCGATTGACTGGTGATTAGTGAACCATCTTTTTCACATATGGTCTCACACCGACTCGACGGCCAGTACAACCACAGATTAGGGGAAAAAAGCTTTCTGCTATTCCCAGATAAAAGGGCTTTTTCCATCTCTTTCGATTGTTCATCCAGTTAGTGCTCACAGTCTTTTCCCAAACTTTTAGTCAACTCGCGTTTAAGAACCAGGTGGGATCGAGCGACGATTGTTCATGAGGTTTATCAACGTGACAGAAATCCAGTTCTGTCGAGACTGGACAGCTCCTTCGGAACATGCCTGTCCACAGCTTGCCTTCATAGCTCCGGCGATTTGTTCCCAGTGTTCGTTAGGATCACTCACCTGACTCGAACTGGGCAACTTCTTCACCAACTCCTCCTGACAAGCGTCCTTCACACTCTCATCGCTCGAATGCCAGTTGAGTACCTTGCATTCACGAACGTATGTTCTTTAGGCAAATGACTAAACGAAACGGGCACGCACAACAGCATGGTTCAAATCTAGGTGGTTGCTCCAAAAGGTAGTCCTTAACAGAGTGGCGCCACCTGTAACTGACTGCCACATGATCCAACTGTCTCCACGACTGAGAAGAACACGGAGGCCTCCAAGTAACACAGCGCTTCTTCCTGTGTTGGAATGCGGTGCTTGAAATATAGAGGCCATCAGATTCGCACATCTGCAGCAGTCTTTCGCCATTGTCGGGGCGTTTTGCCCGGACACCAAACATACCTCCTAGCCGCTTCTCATCCGGAGAAAGACGTCCAAGGTGAGCATTAAAATTGCCTGCTAGTATGATGATGTCTGAGTGTTTAGTTTGCATCAGAAGGTGAACGAGGACGTCATAGAACGCATCTTTGCTAGTAACCGAATAGGTGTCCGTTGGAGCGTACGCCGATATAATGAACACAACGCTTTTCTGATTTGTGTCGTCATACTTTTACCGATGTATTAAGTCTCACAGCGCACAAGTGGCTGTTCGCTGGGATCCACTCGGGCAGACATTGCTCTGCTCTGGAACTCAGTGCGATTCCCACTCCAGCTTGACCACGTGATTCAGCTTCTACGTCACCAGAAACCCTGAGAGAGAAGCGCTTGGATCGACAGATCTAGAGGTAATCTCAAGTGAATAACGGCGCTAGAATCGTAGACTCGCGTCTCCGACACGCAACACATATCGAGCCCCAGACTTGACAGAATACTTGCCATTCACACAGAAGGCCAGCAGTTTTCTTTTTGGACATCAAAAGGGCCTTTGATTTAGTTCACAGAGCTGCACTTTGGGACTGTCTATCGAGGATGGGTGTGTGTGTGTGTGAAGTGTGTTCACATGTTGAAAGCAATTTGCCGTCTTACCTCGGGCAGGGTTGGGGTTTACTACTGCGTATTGCCGATCTTTCGTAACCCGAGTTGAATGCGACAAGGTTATCCAGCCTCCCCTTTTTATTCAGCTTTGTGGTAGACGAGATCCTAAAATTTGCCCTGACGAACCGTGAATGTATTGGTGTGGATTTTCTCCCACACACTCGACTTTGAGAAAGACGATGGCTCACAAGGAGCCCAGAACGTGTTAGACAAATTAGAGGCTTCAGTTCTTCATCTTGGTATGGAATTTTGCATCTACTACTTGCAAGGTTGACAGGACTCTGCGCCTGCTCTCACCCTTGGTGGTGAGTAGTTGGTGGTATTGGAGAAGTTGAAGTGTCTTGGGGGCTGTATCAGCGCTGGTGGAATGTCGGGTTAAATCATAATTCGCTCACCAAAGACTCGGATGACGTTTACCAGCTTGCGCCATCTGCAGCGTTACCATGATCTGTCTTTCTATGAAAAGTCGAGTGTACGATGCCGCTGTAAGAGCAGTGTAACGAACAGATTCGTTAGGAGTAACCGAGAGAGTGAAGAGAAGACAACGCCTGATAGGAAGGCTTTAATCAACCGGAAAACGGGGCGTTTGATTTGTAACGTAACGAACGGAATTGTAGATTAAAATAATAATATATGGAGGAATCAGTAGGATAGGGAAGAGGAGAATAGGATGTAGAAAAATGACAGGCAGTTTTCTTGTACGATTCAGAACCCTAGTCCATTCGCATAGAAAATGTTCACAAAATGTCCGTTTTCACTCATCGTTGTTTCAGAAGTATTAGCTGCGTGTGATGAGAACACCATGGCAGCGGTGACGAAATCCACCAACATGTCTTCGGCGCAAATAAACTCTGTTGGCTTCTGAGCATACTGATCTCCTCTCGCAGGCTTTGTTGGTTTGGCTACATCTTACGAATGCCAACTTTCCGCCTGCCTAATCTTGCCTTGTTTGCCAGTGGTGGGTTGAGCTGGAAGCGGCTGCCTGGTGGTCAACTTATGGCTTGGGTTCGGGGTATAAGAGCACTCATTTTAAAGCTCGCTTCAGTAAGGCCCCTGGGTTGGGGTCCAATGAACAATGAACACCTTTTTTTAAAGGCGCTGTCTAATGTGGCGAAGAGTAAAGGTCAGTGGCGTTCATGCTGCTAGTCTATGTGTTTCGTTAGAATTTTTCTTTTATCCCTCTACTTTACGCTTTACCTTTTTTCTTCACATTGTGGCACGTTTGCCACTCCACATTATCATTGTTATATATATACACTACTAAGGCGGTTAGCATTGGTACAGCTTAGGACTATCTCATGAAGTGACCTCAGAGTAAAAACAGAAGAGGATTGAAGAATGGAGGAATGCTTCTCACAGGACTCGGAAGGAGAGTTCGCGGTGAGGAGTAGACTTCGCCGGGATGCTTGTGCCAACTTTTCTAGTGGTTGCAGCCGGGCACCACAGTGGGAACCTTTGTAAAAGTACAGCGAGGCTGATGACGTGAATGTAGCTGAACCTTTGCGGATTTAAATCACATGGCTCACAGTAAGGTTCATTGAGCGTTAAATACCTTTGCTCATGCACCGTGTGTATTACTCGGGACGGTTGAAAATTAATTGTTCCTTCACACATTGCCCTCGTTAAAACAGGCCCTAAAGAATCCCTTAATAGCGCAAAATGTATGCAGAATAATTAAAAAGCACCTCGTAGTTTTGAAAAAAAGCATCCTCACAGGACTGAATTATAACTGGAAATAACAAAATACAGTGCACAACCTAAGTAATATAAAGAACTTACCAAACGTCTGTGATCGGTATGTGCTCATTTTCAGTCTTCATCAATACGAATGACCTCGTGTACTCTGACCGATTTACCGGGCTCAGACCACATGATTATACCCAACGTTGACTCTAAGACCGAGAGACATACGGAAAAATTCGTATAACGTTCAAGAAGCGTGGTTGCTGTTTTATCGATGCCATCAGGAGCTGATGAATTTTGGTGGCATGTTTAGACTAAATCTCTCTTTGGAGATGTTTCCTTTCCAGAATGCCATGTGGAAGATTCTTGAATGTGAGGGATGGATTGTCGGTCCGGTACGTTGGCGTTATTCAACGCTCGTTGGTCACCGCATGGTCTGTCATCTCTTGCTGTGTTTTTGAGCCATGTTTGAAGTTGGGGACCACGGGCTGTTCGAAGGATAAATGATGCGCAGGCAGGTCATCACGACAAATTCTGTATTAGCAACCTTCGGTTTTTCGGATAGCAATTGGCGTGGACATGCAACTTTGGATGCTGCCTTGGCGATAATGTTGTCAGCGGCCTTGCATTTGGCCGTTGCGTCAGTTAACGGGTTTGTTGAAACAGTTTCAAGAATGCTGTGTACTGATCAATCTCTGGTCCAGGCACTCGGAGTCCAGTCGAGTTGATTGCAGTAGCTTTACCTTGAACGGATAGGGCAGTGGTACTGTCTGAACGTCTCTGGCAGCTGAGATCAACCGCTAGACCGTACTTTTTGAAAAAGTCGACGCCGATAACTGGGTGTTACATATCACCCAGAACACACAGGGAAATTCGCCTTAGTCCGAAGTTGACTGTCAAGAGCTGTTAGCCGTAGGTCGCTATTTGAAATCGCGTTTAATTTTACCACGAGGTATAATACCAACCTCTACGCCGATGCCAACGAGGAAACAGAGCCCGGTGAAGTTTTCGTGGACGTGAGACAGTCGACTGTTAGACTGGTCAGCGGCAATTGTCGTTATTACTGGCTGGCTGAGCCGTTTTCCTGATCCAATTTGCCTTTGGAAAATGGGCTGGTGTATTCACACGGCTGAGTGCGCTTGTGGTTATCGACAAAGCGACAGTGATAGTAACAAGTGTTGGTAGGTATGTTCTAGCTGTGGAGGGTCGCCAGAGGAAATGGGATCAAGAACGCGAAGGGTAAAGACCTCTCATGAGACGTCCAACCAATTCACAGTGAGCGGTAGCCGGAGCACTTTTTGTTGGAAGCTCTCCAGCGTGTCGCATTGCGAGAGGAAGGGTCACGCACATGGTTACTGAGATGCCTGAAGAAACACTTGTGAGCTTGGTCGGTCGTCTCCGCTAAATTTTCCAATGGAGTATCATGGTCCTACACGGATAAAATGACCGTGGTATTGAGCGGAGGCATTTGGTCCATAGCTGTCTGCAGACAGGGTCACTAAAACTTTCATTGCTCACCAGGGATCTCACACGGTGAAGCAGGTGCGAGGAAAGACTGTCGCCCAGCTCGACGCCGGAAAGAAACTGCTAAAAATTGGCTTCGTTTGATGCCGTGGGGTGCTTCATCACTGCCATCCTGAGCTTATTGCATGAGAACTCGTCTGGCCTCTGGTCGATCACTTCAGAGGCAATATCCTTGGGAAGTTGTGTAGCCACATGAAAAATATGGCGACCTGTTAAGTAATCTTACGAAATCGAAAAAGTGCTTCCACTTTGGCAAACCAAATATAAGGGTTCGAATTACCAAATGCTTGTAATTTAAGATTAATTTCTTTCTCAGAATGTAAACTGGTGTCAGAATTGAAAATCACTGCAACTTACTAGAAGTCCTAAGCTGATTAGGAAAAAAAAGGAAGCAAAAAATGTGTTTGTCCAGCGAACAAAACCGAAGAAAAAGGCCACCAATTAATATCATTTTACACCGTTGGTATCTTCTGTAATCCCCAACAACGGTGCTACATCTTGCTCCCTGTAAGTGCATCTCAGGTCAGCAGAGTCCCACTGGATATCGAAGTCGATAAACCGATTGGATCCGGGTGATTTGGGCTCCCAGCTTCGGACCCGTGCAGTGAAAAGTCACTTCAGTTCAGTTCGATGCACACAACAAGTGACGGTCGGAATCCAGTGTGTAGATTCTTGCGCCGATACTTTCAGTGCCTTCAACGCTTCGAATTCAGGACTTTTCGATCTCACTTAAAGAACTTCATGTGCCCCGGGCAGTTTACTGCGCCTACACACTGCACCCTTTTGAATATAGTCCATATTACGCTCACCCACATCCGTTTTGTTATCCATCGCCACAGTGGAGTTGGCTTTGTTGACTTGTCCGCAAGCTTCTGGCGGTGGATGTAGGAAATGGTCTATTCAGGAGCCCGTGAAGGATAATGAGGCAAATCCTCCGTTTGATACCATTTAAACAACTACTTCTGACTTCCATTCCATTGCTGTTAAATCCGTTGAATATACACCGTTGTCTGTCACGAAGTATAACATGCAATGTGACTTACGTCATTCCATGAAATTGCTTATGAAGAAACAGCATGCACGGATAAGCTATCGGTTATTTGACATGCCGTGAATACTTTAGATGACCCAGTTCTATTACAGAATCATCTCAGCTGTCTGCATAATCGTTTTCATTTAAAAATACTTGCTTTTAAGACTGGAATGTGCACATCGGCTACTCGCCAACTATTACTTAATGTTTTACCGACATAGCCCTTCGAACAATCCAGATTGAGAAGGACCTCGACACGTTAGTCTGTAATAGTCTCTCCAGTTTATCCAACGTTTAGACGAGCGCTAAAGTGTCTGGTAATGGGGTTTCATTGCCAAGGCTACTTTTCGGCTAACTTTGGTCTTCAGCAGCAGTTTCGTCGGGCTACTTCCTGAGAATGGATTTGTAATCTGATCGCATTTTCTCCAATAGTATAAGTTACCTTCTCAACAATGTCCGAAGTTTGTAGATAAAAAAGGAAGAATTCATGGTTTCGTTCGATGTTCACTCGCCGTTTGCCTGCACCTCGAACGAACTAAAGTCAAGCGCGCTGGCCTTTTGTGCCACGAGACGGGGCGCAGTAACAAAAAGGCACCAAACTGATTACACCCGACGTCGTAAACCTAGGAAGACTTTAAACACAGACGTGTTTACTGTTTGAAAACAGTATATCAACAAAAACAAGAAGTACCAATAAGGTTACCGCCATCAGGATCGCTTGTCAAAGTTGTGGTGTTATTCTGCAAGAACTGCGTTCCAGTAATATTATATAACCTTGTGACTGAGGTACGTAGATGACAGAGGCTGAGTTTCCATGAAGCCATCAATAGGGTGTCACGGAAATTTCAATTCACCAAAGAAGTAGTCACCAACTCATCAGTACCATTCCCGAATACCTTATTGAGACAGCCAGATAGGACGATGCAAGCTACCAACTACTGACACCGTACTGCTATCTGATAGCAGTTATACGTTTACACACAAAAAGGGCTGTATGTGGACTCTATTTCGTACAGTGACCACCCACGGTTTGTAAAAAAAAGGAGAACACTTCCATCGGCCATCATCATCGTCATCGTAACAGCCATGATCCTGACCAAAAGGTACTGTGACTCGGGCCGCCGCTCACCTCAACAGTGACGTGGAATATCCTAGAAGACAACGTTACTAAAAAGGTTGAACATTATTAAAAGAAGACCAAGCGGAAGAATTAGAAATGGTATGGATGCAGGTACGCCATTGACTGCGACACATTGCCATCTCGGAAAGCGTCTCCAACCAGCGGTTTGAGTGATCACGAGGACCCAATCCAGACAGGCGACACCTACCTACTTTGTTCAGTGGAGCAGTCAAGGTCTTCATATTTCGTGACCACGTTGTTGCCTGATCACCACGCGGTTTTACCTAACTGTTGGTGGCCTCAGTATGTAATGCCCGGTACGGTAAACGATCAGATGACATACGAAGTACGTGACCCAACCATCGCAAGCTGCGTACCGTGATTAATTGACCGATTGATCGTGCATCCCGAGCGTTCCAGAATACGCGCCGGCGAACGGCCACATTGCTCACGCGATCAGTCCATTTAATGTGGGCCAATTGGCGGAGACTACGGTGGTCAAACACAGCAAGACTGTTGATATCTTCTTTGTGAACAGTCCACGTTTCCGAACCATAAAGCAGAATGAAACACACACAGGCATTATATACCCTTCCTTTCAGCGACAACCGGACGTCTTTTCGACGCCACAGATGACGCAGTTTGGCAAAGGCAACTCGTACCTTTGTTATCCTCGTTGTTATCTCATCAGCAATATTACAGGCTGACGAGATAGTGCTACCCAAGTATGTGAAACTGTCCAGGGTCTGAAGCGGATTACCTGCAATGCAGAAATTAGGAATGGGAATACCCCAGTCTTGAAGCAACATTTTACACTTTGAAAGTGCGAAGCGCTTTCCATACAAACCAGGCCACTCACTTACTTTGTCCAGCATGGTCTGCATGTTTTCGGCAGAGTGGCTAAGTAAAACAGTGTCGTTCGCGTACTCTAGATCGGTCAATCTAACGCCAGGAAGAAGCTCAACACAAAGCCAATTGTATTCCTGAAGCGCACTCTCCAGAATGTCGTCCATGACAAACGGCCACTCCCAAACCATTCATGAACGCGTGTATTAGGGCCCTACTTAATACTGCTTCCAACTGCACGATGAACAAGATCATCATCATGCCCTATGTAAACAGAATTCAATAGATCAAATCGCCCACGAACCAGTAAACCACATTCATGCTACACTTTGTAAGGTAAAACATCTCGCCAGGGTGCATGAAAATGCAGTTGAAATATATCCTATTCTTCGTCGGTACTGTAACCAAACGAAGCTGTCAATCGGGTGAAAACCCGTTTACTTAAACTACGTGGTACTGAAACGGGCAGACCGGAGCTCAGGCCCCAGGCAACACTGCGGAACCATAGGCCATTAAGTTGCGCCAGTATGGTTGAATTGGCCAAAGGGAAGGGATTAGCCATCGCATCTACTTCTGTAATGCTCTCAACAGACATCGATCCCGATGATGACTACGCCTTATTGACCACACAGAAATACGAAGACAGGTAACATGCAGACAGACAAATATACCGACGAGCTTGTAACGTAACGGCAATTTTTTGGTTGTCACTTTGTTTGACACCGGATCCTAATGTAAATTTGAAACGTCATAATAAATAACCGTCACTCAATGTTCATTTTTTAAATTTAACTATATGTGTATATACATAAGACGGGAATAGAAAGGTGTGGAGGGAGAAAACAAGGAAACACGCGGTGATTCGCATCACAAGTTCTGTCGATTTATATTTTTTGCTAAGTCAGACAGCATCCTAATCGGGAGATGATTTTTTGTTCTTTGGATCCCGACCAGGAAGCCGGGAACGCTCTGTCTGTCAATGTCTGTCTTCTTTCCTTGAACAAAAATCATGCACTAACCCCCAAGCTGCCATTTTCAACCTAACACGCTTCTTGTGGCTAAGGTAAAACATAGCAGACGATGAGTTGACATTCGTAAGATGTGTTCAGGCCAATGAAGCCCGTGAGAGGAGATGAATGTACCCAGTGGTTGACGGGGTCTGTCCGCCCAGAAGACGAGTCGGCGAGCTTTCTCACTGAAGACGCGTTATTTCTGCATACCTCCGATGCTTCGGAGATATCGATGAACAAAAACAGACACTGTATGAACTTTCTTTACACGACTGAGCCAAGCTTCGGATCCGTAAACTAAGACTTCTCGCATGGTAGTATCATACCATCGGTTTTTTTCAAAAAGTTCATGCTGACGCCATACGTGGTGTAGGTTCTCGATCATCGTTCGAAGTTTAGCTATACCATTTGTGATGTTACTGGGCATCCCACCAGCTCTGCTGCAGCTCTGAAGGCACGTGAACTTCCTGATTGCCGACAATGGCTCACTATCAAATACGAGACCAAACAGAGTCCTACCAGCCTTGCGTCAAAATCTTGCACTTAAAAAGTGCAGAGGTCATACTCAACTTTTTCTTGCACATACGGGAATTTACAGAGTAAGAGTATACCTATTACCCGAAGAACATGAAAATAAAAATAGTTATTAACAACCGATAGACCGTCATTTGTTTATTTGGCTGTTAAAAATTTGGGGATTGTAGAATAGTGTAAACTCTTCAGAAGGGAGGTGGTTCCACCGTTTTTCCGTTTTAGGACAGAATGGAGAAGAAAATGATTTCTGCGTAGCAACGTGACAGTGCCACTTAACGTGCATTACTGTGTATAGTAGGTAGGAAAAAAAATGGAAAGAGGGATGTATATAGCAAGTTCAAAAGAGCACTTCCCATACCAATAAACGTAGGGAAAAGGCAGATATTTCTACGGCGGAATAATGGTTTGTTAGGGTCAGGGTAACCCTGACCCGAAAAACACGATTATTATATTGTTAGAAGTTATGTAGTTTTTGAACTTCTTCCAAATGATGGTCGTTTAGGCTCCCCCACTCCAGTTTTGCGAACCGTTTTGTTCGGGTGGGACGAAATCGAGATTCATTGTTCAGAAGCAGCTGATGGAGAAGAAGGTAAATTTCGGGTTCTAAAACAACGGTTGTTTACGACGTATGGGTAGCCGGCAGTTTCATGTTTGGAGACCAAGATAGCCTGTGAAGAAACGATGACCCTGGACGAGTTACATGCGTGGCATACAGAACAGTTGGCACCAACAGCAATCCGAGAGGAGAGAGAAAAAGAGTAATATGGACAGAGCTGGAAACGTTGGTGGTTACCGCATTCGAGGAATCCTATTATAAAATTCTTTTCGTATTACTTTTCGTGATGTTGGACGATTCACAAGCTGAAAGGGGGTTCGAATGAATAGTGAAACAGTGGGATATTACATTGACTGCGAAGAAGTGTAGCGAACAAAAAAGGCGAAATAGCTTTGATAAACAGCTAAAGTAAATTGGGAAGTTAATCGAATTGTGAGGAGCACCGGCGTTCAATCATTTGCTGGCTTGACTCGATACCAGTTGTGCGAGCAAAACTGTCCCTCGCTAAGGATTCGATCCAAGTGATCAATTTAAGATTAACTCCGCTCTTAGATAACTTCACTAGTAAAGCCTTGGATCAAACTCGGTCGGGAGTTTTGTATATATTGAGAGAGACATAATGAGTGTCCCCCCAAAAAAGTATAATGAACTGAAGCTCTTAAACTGTTTACTACCTTCTGAGTTCCCCGAAAGCCCCCACTTGATCTAAGTCATCTGCATGCTCTATATCTCAATATCATATTTACAGTTTGTCAGAGCGTACTGTCGAATCCTATTCACTGTACAGCCGAACATGGAAGCGTGGTTGGGCAACCTTGCTGCGTCCCCTTAGGTTTCTGAAGGTCGACGATAAGCTGCCATGAGCGTTAACCTCGTTCAAGGCCCGGTAGTAAGTTGTTTTCAGGATGTTAAAACACTTCTCGGGTGCACCCTCTTTCGATGGGCAATCTCGCAGTTTAGTTCCGTCAACTGAACTGACTGCCCGTGTGATGCCGCGAAAGACAACAGTCGTGAGAATCCTATTTGAGTGGTGGCGTTCAAGCCTCCTATGGGGTGTGAAGATGTGATCAGTGCAACCGTGAGCAAGACGAAACCTAGTTTGTCCCTCGTGGGCATGTTGTTCACGTGTTACGGCTAGTCCTCGAAGTGTGTTAGCTGAAGGTCATCAGCATCACAACGGCCTTGAACCTGATCAGAAGTTACTTTGGCTCAAGCCACCGCTCACCTCAACAGTGACAACAAAGACGTTACGAAAAGGGTTAACATTCATAAAAGACGAGTAGGCGGAAAAACCAATAATAGCGTGAGGGCAGATACACCATTGAATGCACCACACTACCATCTCGGATGGCGTTTCTAGCCAGCGATTTGAGTAATCACGAGAACCTCAGCCAGGCAGGTGACACCTATCCACTTTGTTCAGTGGAGCAGTCAGTCTTCACATTTCGTGGCCACTTTGTTCCTTGGCTACGACACGGTTTCACCCAACTGTTGGTAGTCTCATTGTATAATGCTGGGTACGGCAAACGCTCAGCTGGCATGCAGAATACGTGGCCCAACCATCGCAGCTTGTGCAACGTGAACAGTTGTCTGATTGGTCGCGTATCCCGAGCATTCCGGAGTGCCTGCCATGGAACGGTCGTATTACTCGCGCGATCAGTCCGATTAACGTGGGTAGAGCCAACTCGGCGGTTTTTATCCGTCGAACGGAACTTCGATGCATTTGTGAAGTCTGAGAAAACCGTATTCAAAATGTAATTCTGCACATAACTTTGGTGAAACGGACAGGTTGAGTCTCTCAGACATCTGATCGATACCAGAAAGTGACCACGCGTGTCACTTGGCAGGGCTGTAGATGCCATTGATATCTTATCGCGAGATTTATGAACTTTTCAATTGTTTTGTAGCATTACAGAGAACGCCACATTGCCTCCAAGACTTTCAGAGTCGTTTAAAGCTTGGATGCAAGTTCTGTTAATTTGGAGACCAATCACAACATTCCAAAGGCAGTCAGGAGTAGTTACTGATAGGCTTGTGTTAGGGAACATGACCACCAGTTCCTAGGTATCGAGCACTTCTTTTGAAAGTGCTCTTTCATTTCACATCCTTTGTTTAATGCATCTCAAGCGGAGCACTTCGATCGAGAGTGTTTGCAATACCCACAAAAGCATTTGCTGGTAGACTCACTAGAGGCTGCCACGTTATGTGTTTTGACAGGGCTGGATGAACCTCCCGATATCTCAGTTGTAGGCGTGTAAGAGTTTATTGGGGCAGACCAGCGTACGATAGACTACTTTTCTGCCAGTTCATGCAATCTGACCTGATCAAAAGCGGCATGAAGGTTCAACGTTTTCTGCTTCAGTTGTCTCCGTCGGATTTGGTTGGACAGCGAGTAACGTATAAAAGCATCTTTGATTGCATCCTCTCGGTTCTGCTCGACCGTAGTAGCTTTAAAGTTGCAGTTCTTCTCAGGCGACTTTATTTTTTGAGCAAACTGATTCCAGGTTCGTCCATCTTTTTGTTTACAAGTCGCGAACAGGCGGCGAATGAAATATTTAGTCTCTAGGTTTCAGATAGAGGTTCCGTAGTTTGAGGATAGCTTCGGCATTGCTACCGTAATCCAATGTACATTCATGGTCTGTTGACGAGCTTCAGTTGATAAAGATTTTCAGTTTGTTTGGTTTCAGGCTGTCCATAGGTGATTAGAAGTTAGTAAACGGGCAAAATCAGTCATTCAATTCTTTAGAAGCGTCAGAAGTGTTGGGATGAACTTCAAACCTTTCAGGACGAAGAATTCATTTAACTACTCAGTTATCAGATGGGTAAGTTGTTGCAAATATTCAAGCAAGGCCACGTAGTACGACTATTTCGTGTCAAAGGGGGAAAAGAGACAAGCCCATACGATTGGCTACATTCCAATTTGTTACATAATGAAATGTTTTAACAATCAGGTCTCGCCCTATCGGAATTCTTCCCGTTCAAGCGTGCAGTCTATTAGCAATAAAAGTAATAAATCAAGCACAGTATGGGGTTTTATGAATCGTCGGGTTCAGTTTTGAATCCAGTGGTTTTCATATTTAGTTTGGGGTTACGTCGGTGTACATTTGTCCGTATGGGACATCCATAGGATATCGGAATGTTTGGGCTGTTGTCATCATCGACGTCGATACGTCCGTGACTGGCGCTCCTGCATAATTGTCATACGATCGCGGGCTAAAAAACAAGCTCGACCTTAAATTTAAATCAATGGAAAGAGATGGGATTGAACACGCAAAGGTTCTAATAACTAACATCAGGACGCCTACGCTTCGAAAAACTGACGGTCAGTATGGAGGCATTCACAAGTAAACTCCGTGTGACTCCATCATGTGCTTTTCTTCTTACTCTGTAGTTATATTATCCCGTCTTTTCATCTTTACTCTCACGATTTCCCCCCTTCTCTCTTGTTTCCGCACGGAATCATTCCTCCCGGGTGAATGTGATAACCCCTCGAAACGGGACAGAAATTTCCAGCCACTGTTCAAATCGTTTATGCTTAAATTGTGTCAATCTAGGTAAAATATCCACGTGTTAGCAAAGAGTATTGCTGTCATGGGTGGATAGACTGTGGAAGTATAAGTTTTTCCGCGCCCCTAATCTTACAGTCGGTCTCGGTTGGTCAGTAGTTTGACTGCGACGAAAACATTCCATCTTGCCCCTGCCACCGGGACCATTTGGCGGTGTACTTAACAGAGTTGTGGCACAATATGTATAAATCCGGTTGTTTTCGCCCATAGTTCAGAAAGCGATTCTCCATTAAGCTCAATCATACAAAAGTTTAAAAAGAGATCATTAATTTAAGGGCATATTTGATGAAATTGTGGTTTGCTGCTCGAGACAATGTCCACTCCGTGAGTTACTAACATTGGGTGTGGCTCATTTCCCACCGTTCCCAGATCCTCTTGTTATTGCCACCATTGTAATGGTTGAATGGAAGTGCATTATTATTTTGCAGGAGTCCAATGAGCAAGTGTCCTATGCTCGTTCGACGTTTAACGGTTCATTAATGTGTGCTCGCTTATGTATAACAATTAAATGATCCTACGCAGGTTTGTACGTTGTGGTTGCATTCCCGTGAGTATGTATGCTCTTGCTACGTCTGTGTGTATATGTATGTAAGTTTGTGTGTATTTCATCGTGCCCAATGACATTAGGTTACTACTTAATAGCATTCTTAAAGTGTTGTAGTTATGGTTGGTCGCCTTTTGTGCGAGGTGTAGTCACATGATTATACAGTTTATCCGTTGTAGCACCACTCTCAAGAAGATGCCGTCCCCACTCACTGACCAGTGATTTGAACCGTAACAATAGAGGCCAAAATTCGGATTTTTATTGCGAGCAAAGGAATTCACTTTTATTGGGGTCGCAGTGCGGAAAATTTTTCCAACAGACTGCCAGCGCAAAAAGTAACGTGTTCGCCCGGAGTACTCTCTTCGTTTTGTGGATACCTGAACCTGAATCTGGAAAACAGGAGTGCTACGACAAAAATAAGCAGCCACTAATGTTACCCACTAGCCATTTCTGCTAAGCAGGTAAGTGTTTAACTACTAGTTAGATGAAGTTTGAATTACAGTGGGCAGTAAACTATTCCAGTAGACTGCCGTTCTGACAAAATTGTTGTTTTTTGTAGAAGGTTGAGATCTTAATTTGCACGGCTTTTATTGTAACATTGTTGCCCATTTGGATACATAAGGGTGAACAGCTCTCCTGCCAGCCCTTCCAGGAATTGGTAAGAATTAAGTCCTCACAAATTACTCGGTACCCAAGTAGGTAAAGACCACAAATTTCTAGATAGGTCTCTTGTCTAACGTTTTAAAAATCTTTTCCTCCGAGAAAATGTATTATTTTTCGAGATTTATTAAAAATATATATTTAGAATTTCACCTTCTCGTGCCATGACGGGCTGAACCTCAATTTCGGCAGACGCCTTTCCTTTGTCTTCTGAGTGACCACTTCCGCTTTTACAGTATCACTCACGTTAGGTTTCCTACATGCTAATCAAAATTTGTATTCATGTTTGTTCGTCAAGGCCTTCCGTGTGTTCTGAGATTTTGCGTATTGCTACGTTTCGTACCATGTTCGAGATTCATATATTCGTACGCCAGCCATTTATAGTTTTCGCTGACCACACGGGTCATAAAATTTTTGTTGCTACTGGTCCCACTTGCCTCATCATGTTTTTTTCTTGAGCCCAGTGTGAACGACTGAACGACGGTTGTAAGATCAATACAATGGGAAATAAAAAGCTCACCGTTATAGTGTCATGAACATACAAGTCAACAGGGATTAGAAATATAAAACACATGCAGGAGCAAGGCAAGCTGGCGTTGAGAACTGGAAAACATAAAGATTTTTGACCTAAAAACATTTAACCCAGCCTCAGACTTTCTCATGGTTAGTGCAGGCACCATATCCTCTTGAAACGGGCCACTTTGATTATTCCTTGCTAAAAGGCAAGAGCCACCGATTGTGTGTCTCTTCACTGAGCAGCTCGAAACCGGAATAAGCAGAGCGTTATGTATCCTCCTTCCAGTGCGCAATCATGTGCACATCCTAGAACCGCTTGAAGTACTCGTCATTGATCCATAGTGGTCTCACACAGCCGTACCTCAGAGTTCATACTATCACATCGTGACCTGTTATGCTTCATGAAATGATTGTGAGCTATCGGAACAGTACCGTATTGCTAGGACAAATCCTTAATTTAGCTCTCCGTAGAATATGATCCACTCGAAGTCGTTAATACCGTGGAGCGAACATTTCTATGCTTTTCGAATTGATAATTCTGCCGGCTCCTGCTAACATTCATAAGACGACAACCTATGCATAGTACACGTTTCAGCACCAGTTAGTCCCACATGAGTCACAAGAAGTTTCCTTGAATGGAACAACCTATATGAGACTTCGCTAATGCTGCAAAGAGTTTGGTAAACACACTTCATATAAACCCACCAGATGTCCTTCTAACCAGCCGCAGGACCCGAAAATCATTTTCAAAGGTGGAAACCCAGTTTTAGTTAGGAAACTGACTACATTGCTGCAGATGCTGTGGGTCAGCTAAGTCGTTCCTTATTATCAGCGTCTCTTCCTTTGACTCTTGTGCCTTTTTCTCATATTCCAAAATCCTTACCATAGTCCCCATTTTCAGTAGTGGCTTACGCAATGTTTCTGCTGATCATTGAGAGGTTGCTCTGATTTTCATCATTTCAAAGCTGTCCGCCACTGTTGTGCTTTGTTGGCTACGTTTAACGCGCGAACGGAATATACATACGGAGTTGATTGACCTTAACTCGAGCCGTGCTTGCACTATTTATGTAATTACGCTTCGTCAAACGTCAGTCGTTTAGAAAACCTACGTTTATTGTCTCCTCAGCTATCAGATTGGACTTCAATTCGTTTGACGAAGTTGCATTTTGAAACTGCCCAACAAAAGGTGGTTTCATATAGATTGAACATCACCCACAATTGATCGCAGCTGTCGCATTCCCATAGACTTTCCAGTCGGCCCCTTTCGAAAAGAAGCACTAGACTCGAGTTTCGCTCTCATTAGAGCTCATCAG
>JTDE01014780.1:0-20852 GCA_014338405.1 Paragonimus skrjabini miyazakii | reverse complement strand
TGGTTTAGACGTTGGCTGTATACGTGAAGTTGATGAAAGTGAAAAGTGTGAATAACAATCAGAATTTTGAAATAGAAAATAGTGTGCAAAACTTTACACACGTTAGCCAAATGCGCGATGCCGTGACCGTTTGGTACACAGACAGAATATACCTCACCATTCCAGAAATCCTTAGTCGATTTTGAACCAGGGCTAAACGATGACCAAGGTTAGGTAAAGACATCCTTTGTCGGCTTTTTCTTCCGTAGACTTTTATGAATATGCTGTTTGATTAAGGAATCGGGGCTCACGACTTCTTCGACATATGTATCATTATAAATTGAACACCACTCACATATGCTAGCAGATTTCGAGTTCAGACATACTCTTTAGCTGGGTCCTCCCGAAAAACGCAGTGGTTTGTCCTTGTTAGAGTTTGTCAGTAGGGTGCAACGTTGCTGCGATTGTGACATATATTTTGGTTCTCATGAGGCAACCGTAATGACGATGACCCCACTTAAGGCACAACCGATTTATCGTATCGAAACTTTCAGCCTCATTCGGTTATGTACCACGCTGAAGTGACCTGTTCATTTCAAGAGACGACCAGCAATTTTAGTTGACGTCCTGACTGTCAGAAACGTTCAGTCATGACGGAACCATAGAATCTATTAAGCTTATCAAGTGATGTATTGTTAGGAGTAGGCTCAATATAGAGCAACTATCTGGGTGATGTTTAACTTGAAATTAACCAAATCCCCGACTACTCATTAGTAATCTAAAATATCGCCTAGCAGGTTTAATGAGATCGGAGATCTCGACCTGTCTAGGAAGTCCTAATCGCGGGGTTATCGATTGGAGTTAACAGGACAATTACTGTGTCTCCATTTCGAGACGATCGGACAACCTGATCATTACTCACAAGCGAAAGTGGTTGAGGGTTCACGTATGATAACTCGGTCGTGCTTAACGTGAGGTCAATGGCGCAGTGGTAAACATGGTTGCCTCATGAACAGCGTGTCCGTGGTTCAAGTCCCGGCAGTGGTTATGATATGCACTACTGACGAGCTCTAATGAGAGCGAAACTCGAGTCTAGTGCTTCTTTTTGAAAGGGACCGACTGGAAAGTCTATGGGGATGCGACAGCTGCGATCAATTGTGGGTGATGTTTAACTTGAAATGAATCTCTTGTGACAGCGCCTTCAAAAATAGAATTTAGGCAAAGACCTGATTGTAATACTCTGAAGTAGGGACTTTGAATAGCCCTAGAAATCGTACTCGAATTGAAACCTCCCAAGCAAGTAATAAGTTTGTAGTAAGCAGTTCATATTTATGAGAGAAGAAGCAAAATTTATGGCCGTACAATAGTATTAAAGAAATCATAGTCACTCATTGACTGGTCGTCTTAGCACACAAAAAGTCACAAATTGGTGCAATATAAAACAAAGAAATTGGCGGATAACGGAAGGGGTAACATTGAGACTGTTTGGCCAATCCTGGTGTAGTATCTTCAACGCGACGTTTCAGTTGGTCCCTTGTTAGATCTCCTATTGTGTCGGGGTTTGGATAAGCGGTGAATCGAGTAGATTTTCACCATACTGATACGTTCACTCGCGACATTAATGTGAACGCAAAAGACTCTTGGCTTGAGAAGCTGTCTAATTCTGAATATTCATGGCAAGGTATGGGAAAATACACAACCATGCACGCAAGCACGGTCTTGCACGTCTGACATGTAGTCAGCTCCATTGGCAGTAGTGTACCGCTATTCTCTTTGTGGACAAGTTCAACATAAAATATATACACATATTCAATCGTCGCTTTTATCTCTTGGTTTTCCTGACATCAGGAATCTCCCCTTAGTTCCCGTGCCATAATGTAAGATAATGGCACCCATAAAACAATTCTTGTCACAGTCTGTCATCACTTTGGACATTCGGAAAATTTATCTTATTGTTAGTAACTGACCACCTGTGAAATTGTGTTTGCTTCACGCTTGAATGTCATATCCGAGTAAAATTTCTAGTCTTGTGTTCTAATCATCTCAACCAGAGATTGGTTAACTCGTTCGGAAATACCTATGGAAGGCATGAGAATAACACAATAGTGATCAAAGCCTGTTTTTTGGCATATCCAAATCACTTGGATTTGACTAACATCACTACTGTTTTAAAAAAGGGCTCAGACACTTCAAATGTAAATAACAGAAGAATTGGTTTGATTTCTGTTGTGTCGAATTATTTTTTACAAGAATCACACTTCGTAGTGTGTGCGAAATGAGCTAACAGTATATCCACGAGTATCAGGCTGGACTTCTACATGACCGTGGCTGCACTTACCACATATTCGAACCCTATCAGATTCATATTGAATGGTAGTAGTTATCTTCTTGGACATCAGAGAATTGTTTGATTTAGTTGACAGAACTGTGCCATGGAACTGTCGATCGGGGAATGGTGTGCCTGAGAATTATGTTAACATCCTGAAAACAATTTGTTGTCAGACCTTAGACCTTGTTGGGGCTTATGGCTTCTCAAAGGGACGTTTGACGAGGTGGTCTAGCCCTCACCTTCTTGGTCAGCTTTGCAGTAGACGAGATTCTAGAATGCGCCCTGATGGAGTGAGAATATGATGATTTGGAACTGCTTTCAGGCATTCGACTTCGAGACACAGAATATGCAGACGACATCACCTAAATCAGTGAGTGTTCACAGGGAGTCCAGAACAGCTTAGAAATATTAGAGGCTTCAGTTCGTTATTATGGTGTGGCTTTTGCAACTAATGAGTGCAAGGTGCTGTCATAATATCGGCAGGACTCTGCACTTACTCTCACCTTTGGCGATGAGCCGTTAGAGGTAACCGATATGTTAATGTAACTTGGGAGCTGTATCAGTGGTGGTCGAATGTGCGATGATTTCGTGAATCATATAGCTAAAGCTCGGATGGCGTTCGCCAACTTACGCCATCTGAAGTGTCGGCAGGATCTCAGTCTTTCTGTCAGAGGCCGAGTGTACAATACCACCGTTAGAGCAGTCCCGTTGTACGGCTCCGAGATCTGATCAACTCGAGCGGAAGATGTTCGCAGAGTCTCCGTTTTTGACCATCAATGTCTTTGGAGCATTAGCAACGTATCGTGGAAACACCGTGTCTGCAATGACGCAGTTCACCGATGTGTCTTCGAGACAGATAGACTCTGTCGAAGTTTGAGCGTATAGACCTTGTCTCCCAGGCTTCGGTGGCTTGGTCACATCTTACGACTGCCGACTCACTGTCTCTCAAAACGTGCTTTGTTTGTGAATGGTAGGTTAGACTGGAAGAGACAACCTGGTGACTTTTGAATGCACTCACTGTGAAGCTTGTTTCAGCAGAGCTTTTACTGCTTCCTGACTGGGATCCACGGGATAATGAACACTTTTGGTTGAAGATGCTGTCTGATATGGCGAAGAATAGAAGTCAGTGGTCTTGGCATTTTGAGTCTGTGTGCGTCGTTTTTTCTCAGACTATGGCAAGTTTTCCACTTCATGTGGTCATTAAGTGTCAAGTACATAAATGCATTTTTACACTGGCTCATCGGGCTACTTACAACACAGTAACTAGGAGAACTTGGATGATTGAGAAAATCAGGCAATAAATATTATTTTTTTCGTACAGATTGATCATCACCCACAATTGATCGCAGTTGTCGCATTCTCAAAAGACTTCCCAGTTGGCCCCTTTCGAACTAGTGATAAAGATTGTGAACTGATCGAGGAATGACATAGTTCTAAATCGTGAATTAGATTGACTGTGGGTCATAGGAGATTAAGTGTCCGCAAGGACTTTTTCTGGACCAGTGTTCAGAGATACGCGGTCGGATACTACTGACCTCGACGACGTCTCACATACAACAACTCAACACTTTGGATCGTTTTCTCGACATTGGGCAGAAAATTGGAAAAGCACCTTTTTGCTGACAGAATGGTTGCAGCCGGTAAGATGAGCAACAGTCGAGTTTAAAGCCGTTTCAATCAAACCATTGTTGTTCATCTATGCAGGACAACCTTCTAGCGCTGGATTAGATAATCGCTGTATAGTACTATCTATGTATGACGCTCGACACGAGCAAACAAAAGAGTACACACAACAGCTGGTTGTAGAACACGGAGTTTCGTCTTTGAGTTGCGAACTTCTGTTTAACCACCATGACATCATAAATGAACAACTGGCTTTTGTAAGTACGCAGTTGTTTACTATCAACGATCATTACACATTGTTTGTACCACATGCCGATTGTCTGACAGAGTGCATAAACAACATTATGCATGGTTAAACAGTGGCGTGATTAAAACGGTTTCAAACTCGACTGTTGCTCATCTTACCGGCTGCAACCATTCTGTCAGCAAAAAGGTGCTTTTCCAATTTTCTGCCCAATGTCGAGAAAACGATCCAAAGTGTTGAGTTGTTGTATGTGAAACGTCGTCGAGGTCAATAGTATCCGACCTCGTATCTTTGAACACTGGTCCAGAAAAAGTCCTTGCGGACACTTAATCTCCTATGACCTACAGTCGATCAAACACAATTTGCAACGATGGTTGGGCAGCTGTCAACATGCACTCAGTCCTTAATCTCCGTTGACCGAGTTTCATACTCACCTAGATTACTGTTATCTCCTTGACAATCATAGGTATGACACTATATTTCGCGCCTGGTTCACAAACAGTTCTTGTTGTTGAGGGCAAACAAAACAATTCCTGTGCTTGCTACATCACCTCCAATACAATACTAGAGGAATATCCTTATCTAACTTTACACTTAGCTTGAAGATCTACTCATTCAATTGCTGGCTTATGTCTCTGAGTGTTCACTGTCTGTGACCCCTTGATCTTCTTTCTCTACATCAACTCTGTTCTATATGGTGGTTTTATTTTACCCTCCTTCACCTGATATTTCACACCCCTACCTTATGAATACCAAACTGATAAGCAAGCTCTTTGAAATTTTTTGCGTGTTGCATTGCCTTATCAAGCTGCTGCGCGTTGTTTGCGTGTGAACAATGTCCTTTGGTTCGTTTTAAGTCGGTTCCATATATCTACTTTAGTATGTTGTATGCCTGCATTGCATTATGGAGCAGGCAGCTAGTCCAAACCCGAGGTAACAGTAACGTACCAATTAACGCGGATCGGGGAAGTTGGTATTATGTTTGGGTGTTCTCGGTAGGGCAGTATGGAGGGATTTGCAAATTTGTCAGACAAGAATTACGGACTGAAACGATCAAGCAAAAACATGTCTGATCAATGCATATCTATAGGCTACAGGTCGATTTAACAGAATGGAGATTAATTCACGTTCACAATCCGTTACCGACCTCGGGTTTGAAACTTTAAATAACGACAGATTTGGCAGCTGCTCAAGTATGATTTACGATATTGTGGTATAAACGATATGGGATAGCTGGGGTTACCCGTTGCAAAGTCCGGTTTGCTATGTCACATTGATTAAACAACAGACTTCGAGTAATAGAACTGTAATAAAAAGGCCGTGGTCTTGTTAGGCGGAAACGTATAGATTTAGAGCTAGTACCATGATCCGTGATTGAATTACAGGGGCTGTCTGTCTACAGTCCTCAGATCCTACAGATAATCTCCGCGGGGCAGTAATCCCTCTTAGCGGACACACGTAATGGAATTACATCACACAGACTACCACCGTCTGGTGCAGAAGGCATTTAGTAAATTTTACTGTCTACTTACCCAAGTCTTACCATCCTGTAAAAATAACCAGTCCATTCCATTAATGTGCTGAACTGCACCCACAAATCAGTGTCTACTCTAATGGATATGCCTCTGACAGTATTGTGTCATTAAGACTAGCCACTGTATGAGCTACCCGCAGTAAATCTTTGCATCAGAAGTGACGTACATGGATACTTATTTGAGGACGTCACATGATTCTAACTTACTTGGTTGGATGCTGAACATAGGTATAATGTGAATAACAAGTGAACGCCTAGCGTGCTCAAAAATTCTGGAAGGCTTCAAGGCTTTCTGAAATAGTCCACTGTTATGTTGGCAAGTCCAGTCAGATTGTTAGTCTATTTTAAGAGTAGTCCTACCTTCGGGTCAAGGAGAACATTTTCGTCATTAAATGAACTGTTTTAGATTATTTCCACCAACAGAAAAATAGACAGCCATCAAACTGTTGACTAACTAAGAGAAAGTAAAATTTCAATAAACTTATCGGATTTAAAAATCAGTACAATGGATGTCTCATAGAAGACGGCAATTGTGGCTTTTGCATTCAGATTCACTTTCAGACAGTCTTCTTCGGGAAGAGGTATTGAGTTTGAAGTTTGTTTCTCGTAGAGCTCATCAGTTCATTCATACTCCGTATTTTACTCAGACAAGCTGAAACGATACAATTGATCTATTTTCGTTCGAAGATATTGGACTGTCTGCCCGTAGGCCACGAGCAAATATGTCTGAAAGCTTGAATAATATGATATGATCGTCTAGATATGAGATGGTAATCAACATGGTTGGTTTACGAGAACGTTGAGCAGACTTGAAGTTCCGCTCTTGATAGGAATACACGCTACTGATGAACTTTAACAAGGGCAGAAATCGCAAACTGAATTTTTGTTTATGGGCCGTTGACTAAAATCTTATATGACTGTGAAGGTTAGGGTCTAATATGTCTGGATTTCACTTTAAGTCTACCAAGATCCATATGTTTCGTCCATGATATGGAAGAGGGATAACCAGATATACACATTCCAGAAAGTATACATAAGTTAAGACGCCCGACACGTCGTAAAGATCTCTCATAAACATTGTGAAGATGAAAAGATGAAAAATGGTATCCTAAAGAAATCCACATTTGTTTCGAATATCGAGTGCTTTGCGACTATTCAGTGCGATACTTTGAATGTGCTACGAAACGTTACTTTGACTAAATTATGATACAGTGGATTCAATTCTATTTCGTACAGACCTATGTTATACAAAGTTCCGATATCTGAGATGTGTTACTTTAGTCAAGTAAATAGTATCGTGTAGCCTTACCGCACTCGTCCAACATTGAGAAGATTGTGTGAAGTAAACAAGCAAGTGCATCGTCAGTCAGTCATTAAAGGTGCATTTGAAGCAATAAATCTACTTGGAAAAAAGAAGTAAACAGACAATGGAAACGATATTCAGTGAGTAACAGGGAAAGCATACTGAAATGAGAGAAAACTGAAGATATTGCTGGTGAATGAAATTGATGATAGTAGTGTGAGTATTTTTGGAGTTGTACTGCTAGCATAATAATATGTTTTCTAATGATGACTTTCCGAAAATAGGGCTACTACCGGTTAGTATGCCACTTAATTTGCGAACGTACTGTTGTGTTTGATGTATGCGATCGAAATGCCGGTTTAGCCACAACGAGTAGTGAGATTTAATAAAATGATTGTGAGAATAGTATTTCCACTATCGCTGCTCTCAGTAGTCTCATTAATACTTGTACTAATAGCAGTAGTTCATACACGTTAATGTTTGTTACTAGTGATGTTGTTAATGAGCAGATTGATGATGACAGAGGCGATCAGGGTGAATCGTAATTTCATATACTATTTCTGGTATACAATGTGTTCCAACGAAGGTCCGAACCAGTGAAATAATAAACCAAACTTGGAGGTCTAAGACTTCAGAGAATACTGGTTATTACGGAGTGTGTTTGCACTTTACACCATTTATATCACTCGAACACCACTCTCTTAAAATAGACCTTAAAGTTTCCAGCTTAACTGAAAACCGACACATATAAATGGGTGTATTTGTGTATATTCAGAACAAGTATTGGATTGTGCGTGTTACTGCAGTCGCATCCAGAATAGACGAATAAACAGACCGCATGTACCAGCTCATCGTTTTGGTCAACGCGTCTTATGTCTGCAACCCCTATCCAATGGAGCTTTTTAGAAGGCCTCAAAAGAT
Source organism: Paragonimus skrjabini miyazakii (assembly GCA_014338405.1). Taxonomy (NCBI): domain Eukaryota; kingdom Metazoa; phylum Platyhelminthes; class Trematoda; order Plagiorchiida; family Troglotrematidae; genus Paragonimus; species Paragonimus skrjabini miyazakii. Next base: position 12,919 of record JTDE01014780.1, on the reverse strand, counting down.
TTCGGTTTGCAAATGTTCGTGACCACCCTCCGCATCGTTTTGGAAGTAATCGACTATATATATCCGTATATATGACGTTGTATAACATTTTTTTATTTGTCATGCAAAGAAATATCAGTTCCACGCGTTACTCGATCGGTGATGAGCTCTCACGCTTTCGTTTGACCGGTTCTTACCTAGTGGAATGCTCTGATTCCAACGGGTTTATGAAAGAAACTGACAATGCAGACAGCGACGTGAATATTTGCGGGTTGGAAGGTCCACCAAACATTGTGCCCGACGAATTACTGTCTGTGGATGTCGGATGAAAACGGCACAGGGTTATATGTAGCCAAAATGAGGCCAGACACCCTGAATATCTGAGGAACCAACTTTTATCTCACTTTTCGTACGCTGTTTCCATGAAACAAATTGGAGTAGAATTAAGAACAATTGTCGGTAAACTATGAGACCACCCGTCTGTTGTCAGATATGTTTTCCACCGTGTACCTGGCTCATTCTAGGGTGCTCGATGCTTGTAGCCAAACAGTTTTGACCATTTATTTTGCCGTTCTCTCAGACGATTATGACAGCCCCTTATTTACCGTTCGATCTGACGTGTTTTGTCCTGTTCACTCCTAGTATTGCTAAATTTGCTGGTATCCACCATGGTGAGAACTCTTTCATCATGATCCGTATGATTGCCCAGACGTTCCGGTCACAGAGGCTTGTTTCTGTCAGAATTTGATGCCAACGGTTAAGTGATCCATCGCACACCACCAACAATCAAGTCCATTCGTCTATTCTGGTTGCGACTGTAGTAACACGCACAATCCAATACTTCTCCTGAATACTCACGAACACATCCATTTATGTGTCGGTTTTAATTAAGCTGGAAACTTTAAGGTCTATTTTAAGAGTATGGTGTTCGAATGATATAAACCGCATAAAATGCAAACATACCGGCAACAACAATTGGGTCTTAAAAAAGATAATAACATTTAGGCCTTCTTCTGCACCTGCTTGAAGAATCCTGGTTGCTGTTAGTCTGTTTATCACTCAGTTTGTTCATCTCACTTTAACATCACCCGTCCAACACCGCTAGAACTAGTTGCTGACTGGTAGAAGCTAGAAACGATTTGGTAGACACACTTACGAGTGTGTTTGAGTGAGTCAATACTTCAGGTCATTCAGAGAACGAAATTGTCCTGCGGGTCACCACCTACTACAGTCGAATATTTGTGTGTGATGCACGTGTGTGTCATCAATGGTTGGACGAGAGTGCGGGTCATCCAACTGCACACAAACTGAATCTTAGGTCATCAGTAATCGCCCAGTCCACGGCTTATACTCGTTACTAACCTATGCCACTCGCGGAGAACCTGACCTCACATGAATCAGGTTGTACGGTATGAACCGTTTCCTTGACAGCATTTGGTGGACACTCAAAGCAATTTTTATGCATCACTTATCGCTGAGGCGTTTGAAAATCGGTGAACATCCGGGTGGTCCTACTTATGTGCTGTTGATCAGGCAACAAAGTATAATAACCCAGTGTATTGTCTACCTGTCCAGCCAACTTGCTCCCCGCTTTTCTTGCACCAGCCACTAATAAGTGCTATCGGTTGACGATGCCAACCAATAAACTTAGGACAGTGAACTCGATTCTAGTCTACCGATACACCTCCGTCTAAACAAGTAAATGGCCCGTAACTTCGAGCAACAACGCAATCATTACAAGCTAAAATCCTCACTAGAAGAGACACATTGTAAGGCAGAGAAAGTTTTTATATCACGACCACTGTTTGAGATTATGAAAACTGAACTCTCCTGTTTGGTTAACCAGAGATGATGACTGTGCAATATGCAAATAAGAAGCGCTTCTCTGTTCGCAAAATTTTAATCCATAAGAATACAGAAAGCTTCGGATGAGCCGAAACGGATTGTACGTCCTTACTATAATGTATCAATTGCTTCTATTCGTTTGTTCAAACCAGGTGACCTAATGTTGCATCAAACAATTACTTCAAGGGTAATCTTCTACATATTTCACACTCACTGTATGGACGTATACAATCAGATGAGGGCATTTTCAGGGAGTATCCCATTCGTATCTCCCCTCAGTAGAATCCACGTCATGCAATGCTGATAATCGAACACATATGTGACATGTGATTGATTATGCAAAGCATCCACACAGGATCAAAATTAGACAACAGACCTGTCATTAGACCATACTAGTTACAGACGCTGGTTGGTAACCTAGAACTAGGTCCTGTTTCGAACTGACGTTGAGATAGAAAATCTACATCAACGACCTTGTCACCAGTGCCCCAGTCTGGTTTACCCGTGTTCGTAGACAAACCATTCGTCATTTGGTTATTCCTTTCTTCGTGGGTTCAATAGAGTAACACATATAATCTAATCACGTTGACTACTCCAAACCTCGAAATTTCCTGATTAATGTTACCCCAAAATTGTGTTACATCCGTTTATTGCCTGAAGGTCTGACCAAGAGTTTTAATCAAAATGGGAGAAAATGATAGGTGTACCTTCAAGTACTCAGGCCTAATAAACCTTTCAACGAGTCATCAGATAAACGGTCATTCGGTCGGTTAATTAAGCAGTCGTCCATTTCTTTAGTTATTGTCATTCCTTTCATATTCACATAGACTGAATATCACTCACAGTTGATCGCAGCTGTCGACCCCTTTCGAACAGCAGAAGCACTAGACTCGACTTTCGCTGTGATCAGAGCAGCTCGTCAGTAGTGCATATCATTGCCACGACCGGCAATAGAACTCCAACCACGCTTTCATGAGGCAGCCGTATTGACCACTGCGCCATTCACCTCACATTAGGCACGACCGAATTATCATATGTGAACACTCAACCACTTTCGCTTGTGAGTAATGATCAGGTTGCCTGATCATCTCGATAGGAGACACAGTTACTGTCTGTTAACTCCAATCGATGACCACTCGACTAGGACGTCTGTGCAAGTTGAAGTCACAGAAATAATTAACTTATAGAGCGGTAATTTGATTACTGATGAGTAGTAGGGGATTTTGGTTATCATATAAATTGAACATCACCCACAAACTCATCAAATTCAGCAGAGCAGACGGACGTCTTTAAGTTGCCAGTTGACTATCACCACCGTCGAAGTTAGGCAAATTGCAAGTGGCACATGTTATCAATGACTGTTTTCGGTTGCGGATTAGGCTGTTCTCACTTAGGCTCAAAATATAGATCTTTACATGGCCGACTGAAATCACATGCATGCGGGCCAAGTCTGGCTGTGCTGTTCGTACCATCAGTTCAGCAACCCAGACAACAAGGGGATTGGCGGTCAGGGCAAAGTCATAACCCGAAGGAAACCGAGACAATGTGACCTTCACGACAAGCGCAGGCTCACATACTTGTACACAAGTGTGGGGCGCCTACTACGCACACAACCACACACACACACACACACACACAATGGGTCGTCCCAAAATGCGTGTCATAGGGCCGCCGTCTGGACACAATGTCTCATTCACACACTGAGGCAGATCTGCCAGTCCAGGCTGAACATGTTTCCACCTTGAATATAACTGCAGATCGACGTAGCACTTAACTGTGAGAAATGGGACGGACTGACTTAGTCATGTTTACTATCGTTTCTGCTAATGATCTAAGATATCCTCGAATCAAACCTCCTGGAATTGAATGCCTTCCTTATTGACCGTATATTGTGTAGATAAATGCAAGATAAGCGTTGAATTCAGTCCTGAACCATGATAAGATAACTCTAGCGGGTACGGTCTAGTAGAACCCGAAAGATAATTTGTAAGGGGAAGGAGCTTAACAGTGGAAACAACTACAAATTATACTCACTTTTGCGAGCAATGAGTGCCGTGGGATCACAGGTACTTTGCGTAACTTAAACCTGCCAAATAAGCTCTGGTCATTATCGTGTATGTATGCAGGAGGTGATCACTAGGGGATCGTCTCAGAGCCTACGAGTACAGTGTCTTGAAAAAGAAATGTAACTGAAACGAATCAAGTCGGATAAGTTTCATAACCGCCGGTACAAACCGGTTCAGCCGGCCACTAACTGAGCCAAACAGAGTTATTTGTGATCTCGTTTATGAAGTCTAATCGACAATTTGTGAACCTCAGATGCACAAGATAGGTCAACTTTACAAAGGTTTATTAGCCAGAACTGGGTTGGACATTGGCAGTCAGTGAACTCCTCAGTAACGAACTCTAACCACACGTCTAAAAAAATCACATCTACTGCGTCAATGTTATTCCGTTATTTAGTTACAGGCAACGGATTGTAAGTCCGAATGAAATCCTGACCAGACTTTTCTCAGGTCGTCCCATAGTACATGCTACCTTTCCCCCCCTGACCTTTTCTGCTACCTTGGCGTGGTGGTCAGGCTTGTGGGCTGTTTTGATCCGGAGGGCTGTGCTGACTGCAACCTCGGTCGTTGCAGGTTCAACCATGTCAGATTGGCCAAAGGGGAGTAGCCAGACAAAAAGCAGATGCGTCCGTTGTGAGATGTTCGTTGTGTTTGGTGTCAGTAGGTTCTGTTTCGGTTGGGTTTGTCTGGGCAGTACTACCTCTATGTGAATGTACCGAATGTCTTGGTTTGTGACTGTTGAGCCTGTCCTACATGGTTGATGCTGCTGCGTATGTGTGCGACTCGGTAGATTGGCCGAGAGTCCTCAGACCCTACGGCATTGGTTCAGTGAACGAGAACGGTGATCGTCTGCTCCGCCTGTGTGCTACTCACGAGCTGTGTATCACGAACACCCGATTCCAGCTGGATGCGAGCGACATCATGACGTGGACCCATCCACTAAGCGGCCTTCACCACTTGCTTGACTACGTGATTGTGCGACAGCGCGACATTCGTGAGGTGCGTATCACGCGAGTGATGCGCGGCACTGAATGTAGCATCGATCATAGACTGGTTAGGATTAAATTCTTTACCCATGTACGCAGGTCTGTTCATTGAAGATCTTCCGGACAACAGCAGAAGTTGGATATCAAACGACTGGAAAACTGCGAGACGAAGACTGCTTTTCAATGTGCAGTTGCCGCCCGTCTGCACGACGTTCCTGTATCCATCGCCCCTGAGGGTATGTGGCAGTTAATCAAAGAACGGATCACGACGGCAGCCACCGAGACGATTGGTGTCAAACGCCAGAAACGTCCGGACTGGTTCGACGACAACAATGCGGTTATCGCCGAACTGGTACGAGAGAAGAATACCGCGTTTGCTGCCTCCACAGTGGACTCGAGCAATGGAGCGAAGAAGGCGACGTTCCGAGGTATCCGCCATCAACTGGCCGAGCGTGTCCGCGGAATCAAGGACAAATGGTGGATGAAGCAGGGCTTCGCAGATCGTCGGCAGCATAAGAGGTTCTACGATTCGCTCAAAGCGATATTCGGCCCATCGATCCAGTCTACTAAAGCACGGGTAGACGTGGACACCGGCTGTTCGTGCACCCAGCCAGAGGACTTCATGAAAGTCTGGCGCAAACACTTTGGTAGCCTACTAAATCGTCCTGCTACCGTTGATTGGGTGACCGTGAACAGCCTGCCGCAACAGGCCATCAAGCCTTCACTTGCTCACGCTCCTGATTTACTAGAATTGCAGAGAGCAATTAGTCAACTTCGCAACGGTAAGACTGCAGGCGAAGATGGATTGCCAGGCGAAATCCTGAAGAATGGCGGGCCGGCGATGGAACGTGCACTGCTCCAGCTGGTTCACTCCATCTGGGAGCACGAGGAGATGCCACAGGATTTCAAGGATGCAGTGATAGTACCTTTATTTAAAGGTAAGGGTAACAAGCAATGCCCCGACAGCTATCGGGGCATCAGTCTGTTGAGCTGCTCAGGCAAGGTGCTTACCAGAATCCTTCTGAACCGGCTGAATACGGATGTCTTCGAGGCCAGTGTTCCTGAGAAGCAATGTGGATTCCGGGCGAATCGGACTGCGATCGACCTGGTGTTCGCTGCTCGACATCTTCGGGAGAAGTGCCGGGAACGCAAGCAGCCCCTCTATGCCTTCTTCGTTGACTACACCAAGGCGTTCGATTCCGTGAGCCGTGAGGCGCTGTGGACTGTGCTTGGTGAGTTTGGATGTCCAGGTAAGTTCGGCAATTTGATTAGATTGTTGCATGTGGGCATGAGGGCGAGGGTGCAATCGTGTTGATCTACCTCTGATGATTTTGATATTGTCACTGGCGTGAAGCAAGGTTGTGTCCTGGCTCCATCCCCATTTAGTTTATATTTGACTGCCATGCTAACAGTGGCTTTCAGGACTCTGGGGTGGACGGTGTTGAGGTTGAGTACCGGACGGTTGGAAGCTTACTGAATATTCGACGTTTCGGCGCCCCAACCCGGTTACATACCTCAATGATGCAAATGCTTCTGTTCGCAGATGACAGCGCGCTGTTTGCACATAGCGAGGACGAACTACAGTGACTGGCCACGGCTTTTGCGATCGTGGCATCCAAATTTGGACTGGATATCAATACAGGTAAGATATTTTCTTTCTTTCAGCCTTCTCCGGGCGGAGGTGCTGTCTGTGCACCTTCACCCCAAATTCGCATCAATGGAGATGTTGCCGACAGCTGCACAGATTTCTGCTACTTGGGCAGCAATCTGTCCACCGATCTGTCCGTGGACCGTGAGTTGAGAGGTCGTGTGGCAAAGGCTAGTACTGCTTTCGTGCGTCTCGAAAGACGTGTTTGGAAGAACCACAGCCTGAAGCCGAGCGCTAAACACTTCGTCTAGCGCCCAATGGTGCTGTCGATACTGCTGTACGGCAGTGAAACGTGGACATTGTATCAGCGGAACGTGCGCTATTTGAGCCACTTTCATTTGCAATGTCTAAGACGCATCCTGGGTATTCGGTGGTCGGACATAATTTCGAACACTGAGGTACTGCGGCGAGCGGATATGAACGGCATGAAAGCCTTGCTGATGTTGAATCAGCTTCGTTGGCTGGGTCAAGTCCGTCCGATGGGGGATGACCGTATTCCGAAGCAGCTGCTGTATGGACAACTGAGATCAGATAGGCGAAATCCTGGTGGTCAGAAGCTGAGATACCAGAATGTTGTGCAGGTAAGTCTTTCATGTTGTAAAATTGATTTTAGATGTTGGGAAGACTTAGCGTTGAACCGGACTGCCTGGAAGAATACAATTCGGATCGGCGTTCGCGAGTTCAACGAGCAGTTATTGCGCGGCTGAGAACGAAAGCGCGTGGTACGCAAAGGAGCCATCGGTGTCATAGGTCGTGTGACATGACTATATGGCGTTGCGATGTGTGAGACCGCGAATGCGCTGGCCGTTTGGGATTGGTTGGTCACCAGCGTACTCATAGTGCACCGTCGGCGAAGAGACGACGAGTAGGTTAGGCTCAGGTAGGTCATATCAGTATATCCATTCTACTTCTGCTAACTATTACATTGACCAAGGCCATGGTCGTTTGGCAACTAATCCACTCCTCTTTTCAGAAACTTGGGTGTCTGTGATCTTCTACCTACTCTTTTCTTGGGCTTTGCTGGTGCATTGAATGATGAATCGTCTGTCTGATCTTTTCGTAGTTCGACTTTGAATTTTGTTTTCTAACTTTATCCTTTCTGGAATGCGCTAACATACACTCCTCTATCGAAATGCCTCTTGTGTTACATTTTACATACCTCTTTTCTCAGTATAGATCTTGTCATTGCAGTCAATGTTTATTTTCCGAGAGATAAGAGTTTCCTTTTCGTGCTAGCCATTCAGTTGGCTAACCAGCATTGGCCGACTGTACACAAAGGCCTCACTTACACACCTACTGGTCTTATTCCTTCTGGTTTACACCGAATACGTGGTGTGTGAGTGGAACAGGAAGTGGTGCAGCGCAAGCCACTTGCGGTGATGGGTTTTAAGCGCAGGCGTCCTTTGGCATCAGTCATTGTGACAGGCTAATCTGTTTCGGATGCCACCAACCATATGCTACCATTTTATGGCACATAATTCTGGACCATATTTAGCCGTAGCATTTCGCTTTAGTTGGGCATATGCCTCCATAAATGGTCTATCTATTCTTGATGCTCAACGTTAGATTCACTGCAGTTTATTTGGTACATTTACTATTCTACGGTTAGTCCTATGTATGTGTAAAGTCAATCGTAAATCTAAGTATTCGTTTCTCTTGAGAACTGTGAAAAGCAAACTCGGAAGGCCTATGTTGTACGTTCTACTTCATGGTAGGTTTCATCGTAGCTTTAAGAATGCCTACTACAGATCGGTAATTTTAGCAAAACAAAACAATACTGTAAAACAGATAGCAAAGAAATGTCAATCATCTATTGGCACACAGATCCACCATTGCCAGAATAATCAGAGAGTAACAATTAGTTCCTTTTGAATGCACAAAATGGGTTTGTTCTTTCTGATGACAGCCGATTCGGTGTATCGAATAGGGCACAGGTTAGTGTTCATGTAAATGACCTTGCACCGTTTGACCGTGTTCGATTGATGGTCCGTCAACAACAAATGTCTAGCAATAGTTGAAGGAGTGAGCATGTAAGTTTGGGTGGTGATTCTGGTAGCGGTTGGCATAACATCGACCATTTGCTACTCTACTCAGCAGACTGGCGACTCTACTTTCAAAATTGGCGACAAAAATGTCAGCCAGATTTGGTCCTGACGAGACTTCCCATGACTACAGCGTCTATTTATCTGTAGGCTTTGCCTTGAAACACGAAGCTGATATTCAAAGTGGACGCATATGAGATGCGTTTTGCTTCGATAATGAACAAACCGATACTTGTGTAATGTTCTTCAATGAAATCTAATATATGCTGAAACGCTGGGATAATGGAGTTAGGTATTGGACTCTAGGTTGATCAGCTCTTAGTTGGGAAAAAAACAAATCAGGTCACATACGTAACCTGTCCATCTGAAATTCACGTTTAACAAGTTCAAGTCCCGGCAGTGGCGATGTTATGCACTACTGACGAGCTCTAATGAGAGCGAAACTCGAGTCTAGTGCTTCTTTTCGAAAGGGGCCGACTAAAAAGTCTATGGGAATGCGACAGCTGCGATCAATTGTGGGTGATGTTCAATCTATATGAAAATCAAAATCTCCTACTACTCATCAGTAACTCTTAAAATAGTTTGTTCTTGGCTAATGGAAGAAGGTTTGTCAGTGAGTGACCGGTTGTGTACAGAATCGTGGCAGATCAGGCGTAAGTCTCTCGTCAGTTATCCATGGTTAATCGTTGGTTAAACTAATCAATGACGTACGGTTACAGGCAAGTGTTTTGCACGAAATATCAACAAGATTTAAGGATATTCTGTCCATACGGTGGACAAAAACTTCACTTTTCTGTTCTAGGTTTCGAATTCCTTTATACCACCCTCGGGGTTTCCTGACGTATGGTAGGTCGCATATAGCCGAACCATAAAAGATCCATTCTTCTACCTAGGAGTAAGTTATCGAATTCTGCTCGCTGCAGACTCCAATTTTTTTTAAATCGATCCTAACACATTGCCTAAATACTTGAGTAACGTCAACCAATATTAACTACGTGACTAACATGACCAAATTCAAAACTACATTACTTCCGAAACACTGTAAACAGGAGCCTACAACATAATCTTGTAACGTTAATATTATATTCCTTTGCTGCTCGCGAAAAGCAAGACACATAAACTGTCACTTCATACGTCTGATAAAAGGCAATATTTCGGTTTCAACAATCATACCGGTTCCAGAATTGTTTGTTAATTGCGTGATGTATGAAAAAGGCGGGCCAGATATCTGCAGTCAATAACTGATTTAAGGGCTGTTTTTGCCCTGCGTCTGATAGTTAGTGAAACCCTCAGATCGATGTAGATATCTGGACAACTTACAAGGGTGTACAGAAACTCAAACTACTTCATGATTTTAGAGGATAATATAAATTTTGAGGTAGGATGACACATGTTTTGTGTCTAACGGTCAAAATTCACCTGGAGTATGTGACCGGTTGTTGTCATTTACTAGGTATGTATACCCGGTGAACCTAGGCCATTCCAAAATCTGCAATATTCATAATATGATGCGCTGTAAAGTTTCCTCAAGTATGCACAGTTGAGTGGCAGCAACCATCAATCATACTGACAGTCATTCCATGATGTTCACACAGTTTCACCACGAGATTCTTGACAAAGTCCTTAGGGTCCTTTGTTACATTTGATACTTATTTTAGGAAAAAACCTAATTACCCATTACGGCATTTTTGAGCACTTTCCCATTAGACACGGAAGAGCTTCTGAAGACGCATCGAATACTGCACATACTAAACAAACAGGTCAACTGGTTATCGTCACAGACTGGAACAATCAGAGTCTTTGTCTGATAAGTCAGTTCTATGTACAGGATCCTACAGAAGTTAGAATGATGGACTACAGGTTTTTATCAGCTCTCTTACCAATTTACAAGATGCTGGCTAACCGACGCACTTTATCACGATGAATTCAGCTATGTAGACGTGATCTTTAGCCTCAGTTTGTGTTCCTCTGTGATTCAGCTATAAAATACATACTACATACGTTTACAAAAGAGTATCATAAAATCTCTGTACAACATTCTTATCACCTCATTAAGAGCGATCAGAGAAATTCCACTTTCAAACTAATATGAAGAAGGCCAGTGACAGTAAAACGAAGGACAATCAAAACGTCTGTCTGGTTATCATATTATTCAGTGTTCATCGATAATAGTGCAGAAACCACTGATATAACCTGCTGTCAGAACGTATACAACGAAAATGTCAGACGTTGCGGCTGAGGTTTTCACGCATACAACTTCTGAAGTCGTATCGACTACCGGCTACCAAACGAGCGTTCGAATCATGACGTTGCACACCGACAGTGATTCATTCCCTCAGAACCGCGAGGGTAACCACTTCAACTCAGTAACTACTTTAATCACAGTTAAATGTCTTGTGGGACTGACATATTTTTCTACTAGAATTTGCCTGCTGATTTCCATCAAAAGCTAATTGCAATAAGTGAGAAACGATATCTTCATCCTAAGTTCACGTTGTAAAGAAGTGTACCTAAATAGAAGCTTGAATTATTTGTGAAAAACGCGTAAACAGCTGATACAATTGTATTCAAAAACATGACAAACTTCATTGATACCTTCAATCAGGACTGAATGTGCTAAATATGTAAAGCGGTTCTTGTGACAGACATAGGCGATCCTTCAATTTGAACATCATCCACAACTGACCGCAGCTGTCACAGTCCTATAGACTTTCCACTCGGCCTCTTTCGAACAGAGGAAGCACTAGACTCAAGTTTCGCTCTCATTAGAGCTCGCCAGTAGTGCATATCATCGCCACTGCCGGGACTTGAACCACGGGCACGCTGTTCATCAGGCAACCGTGTTTACCACTGCGCCATTGATCTCACGTTAGGCACGACCGAATTATCATATGTGAACGCTCAACCACTTTCGCCTGTGAGTAATGATCAGGTTGCCCGATCGTCTCGAAATGGAGACACAGTAATTGTCCTGTTAACTCCAATCGATAACCCCGCGATTAGGACTTCCTAGGCAGGTCGAAATCTCCGATCTCATTGAACCTGCTAGGCGATATTTACTCACAAGCCAAAGTGGTCGAGCGTTCACATATGATAAGTCGGTCGTGCCTAATGTGAGGTGAATGGCGCAGTGGTCACCACGGTTGCCTCATGAATGCGTGGTTGGAGTTCTATTGCCGGTCGTGACAAGGATATGCACTACTGACGAGCTGTTCTGATGACAGCGAAACTCGAGTCTAGTGCTTCTGCTGTTCGAAAGGGGTCGACTGGAATGTCTATGGGAATGCGACAATTGCGATCAATTGTGGGTAATGTTCAACTTGGAACAAGTAGTTTCGTTAGGCTTGAAAAGCACTTTCAGAGTCCATATTGATTATCGAGCAGTAACGTACAACTTATCTGTCAAACCTTCAGCTGGTAGTTGATCATTCTTTAGAAAACATATGAGACAGCAGACACTAAGACATGTGGCCTGTACTTGACACGCTGGTTGCGATCAGCCCACACGTTGTACGCATTCAAGATGCATGAGTGATAATCGGCATCCATGCTGGTGTTTGAAACTATTACGTATTAACAACCTCATTCCAAACAATACTAATCTCTGACGTGCTACAACCTCACATTTGGAAGCATTGCAAGCGTAGCCTACACAGCTACTCCAAACCCCTAATTGTCAACAATGTGTTGTCAATAGATTATCATTGTGATATAGAATTATCTTCGGTAACTTATGAAATTGTGATATACCAGACGAATATACGACTGTTTCTCACCCTGAACGAATGTACGCATTCAAGATCTTCAGCAGCTTGCCTAATCCAGAGGTAACACGGATCATTCACTCAACGTCCTTGCTAGCTTTTGTGCGCATCACTCCAACCTCCATTGGGGAACTAATATCAGGGCTAGATGAATTGTTTTCAAGAAACTTTTAAGCGCGGTTTGTGACCTAACAGTATGGTCATTAATGTGTTTTCTTAGCTTTTCTCAAGGTCACTGGCATACTGAATTCCGAAACCATTAATGATCGATAGATTGCAGACTTTGGCGCTATTTCCATCGTAGGATCGCAAGACGAATAGCATTGCATTTAGCTACAGTGATGTGCAGTATTTTCGGGTTGCTGCTAAAACTATTTATCAATGCCAGCTCATACTGGCGTTTATTTTCAAATTGTTGCTGTGTCTTGACTGAGATTATAGTGTTGTATGACAGGCAGTTTCGTTGTGAGTAGTATACTACTCACAAGTAGTATGTTACCCACAGGCAACGTTCAGGAACAAAAGGGCAAGCTGCGAATGCCAGGAAGACGGAGGACAAAGAGAGACTATCGAAATAGTGTGTACGCGC
>JTDE01014779.1:0-20652 GCA_014338405.1 Paragonimus skrjabini miyazakii | reverse complement strand
AAGGCTGGGGAAACCTTGGGTGTACGAACGCTAGCATCACGAAAATCTACCACATGTGGTTGTGTGTAATATTACACACAACCACTTCTCATCAAACCGTGTGACATTATTACACTTTTGGCAGTGGTTGATAATAAATTCACACTTCTACTCGGATCGCCGCATGGCAAAAGAAAGCAATCATGAATACCACCCGTAGCAAACACATGGCCGACTCTGAGGTGTTGGCCATAATCCGGCTAACGGTTGGGCACACAGTAAGCGAATCTGATGAGAATAACAACTGGTAATAACTACGCTCACTGTGGTATTCAAACGAACAGTTAAAAATTTCCAAAATGCATTATCATATTCATAACCAATGAATTGACGACTACCGCAATTTTGTGCACATTTGTTTTAATTCTTGTCTTCGTTAAAAATCGCATTAACAGTTTCACCTGATTCGAGCTTGGTGAGTTACGCTGTTTTGCATCGCTTGCGGTCTATGTTCACTCACAGTTTCGTTGGAAACTTTGTGAATGCGCGAAAGTAATTTCATTTTATCAAATCCTTGTTTCGGCCTTATTAACGGTGGTTGAATTACATAAATTACACGTAGTTCGCTAAAACCTTGTATTTCGCAGGAAGTGGAATTTGCACAATTTCAATGGAATTTCCTACATCATTACGGATGCATTCAGAAATGGATCTTTTATTTTCTGAAACCACTGTAAGTTCTCTATCAGATTGTTCCAATACGTTGTTGTTGTATCGTGGTGATTGTCACTGAACCTTTTTCTCACAACTGTTGTTTTATTACATTGCTGACCACAAGTTGTATAATTGCGCCCGAGGGATAAATTACCTGCTTTGCCTAGTTTGGTTGTTATTACTATTGCATCGAAGCTAGCTCTGGGGTTGAGCCAATTCAACTACTTCATTCCTGTATTTCTGGATTCATCGTAGTTGGCGTCGCGGACTTCTGTAAATATCTACGATGGATTCCTGTCCACTTGAAATTCTCGTCGTTCATAATTCGTCAAGAGAAATCGAGGACTTTTTAGAACGCTTCGAAATATGGTGTCTCACAGGCAAATAGATGAAAGCGGAAAAGAAAGCCGCTCGCTTCCTCACTGTAATTGGCAAGGATGCGTACAGCTTGGTGAAAAAGTTGTCATTTCCTGATTCATCAACTTCTCTCTCTTACGAATTCTTGAAGAAAGTGCTGCCTTCACATGTTCGACCCGTAAGCTTTGAATCAGCTGAGCGCTCAGTCAAAACCTGTACGCAAAGAACGAGATTTGAAAAGGAACGCGGGACTCTTTTAAGTCAACGAATGTGGTGCATTTCTGTACTGCATGTGAAAATTATCGATTTTTCGATCACGTTCCATAAATTAGTTTGGTGTTAGAAAAGCAATGGCAGACTCCAATGTGCGTACAAAATTTTCTGCAAGTCTATTGGATTGTGGATGTCGTGGAGCAGTAAATAACTGCCGACACTCAAGTCCTTTAATCCATTTCTCTAAAGACTTGCCTGTGAAGTGTGTACCATTGTCGGTGACCAAAGCAGCAGGTACACCCTCGCGACAAAATATTTTTATCAACGCATGTTGTGTAAAGTCTTCACTCAGTGATGAAGTGAGAAAATCTTCAGGCCATCTGGAATAAGCATCAATAATCACTAGGGCATAGTATTTCCCCAGGTAAGGACCACAGTAATCAGCATGAACTCTCTGAAATGTTTCAAACGTAACAGGCCACGGAAGCCGTCGTGATTGTTTCGCATGAATCTCGTGTACACATTTGGTACAATTCTTGGCAGTATGTTTAATATCTGATTCTAATTCAGGCCACCAGCAAGATAAGCGTGCAAGCGATTTCATCTTATCAACTCCCAAATGTCCGGAATGCAAGTCCGCAAGGATATCAGATCTCAGAGTCGGTGGAATTACAACACGGTCATCAAAACACAGTAATCCGTCCGGAGTAATGGACAAACTTTCACGGCAAGAATAAAATGCGGGAAATCTACGCCGCTCCAGCTGTGTCCAGTCAGGTCTTAAGGCAGAAATAATAGGACCAAAGAATTCACGAGTATCGCACACAAGTGCATCTCTTTTTACTGGCAGTGGTTGAACTAATAAACAGTCAGCATTGTCAGAATCTGAGTCAGGTGACGGAACTCTGAATAGGTAATCAACATGGGGAATAGCTTTTGCACCACGATGAATGATTGTGTAATTGTAGGAACTGAGGGTAATGCTCCAGTGTTGCACCATAGCGGCAGATGACTTTGCCAGCAATTTGTTGGGATGACACAGAAATTTTAAGGCTTTATGGTCTGTTGCAATAGTGAATGAGAGTCGGAAAAGGTATGTATGAAGTCTTTTAACAGCCCAATATACTCCAAGGGCTTCACGTTGGGTCTGAGAATACCCACGTTCGGCTTTAGACAAACGACGTGAGATGCATATAACAGGTCTACCACACTGTTCAAGAACCGCACCTATTCCAGTGGGAGAAACATCTGTAATTACAGTCGAATGATCTTTGGCAGAAAACGGTTTTGAAACAGCAGTGGTTTGAAGATGGTGAAGCAAAGTACGGAGCGCTTTTTCGTGATTAATGGACCAAGGAAAACTATTGATGGATAACATGTCGAACAAAGAAGTGGCACATTGAGCGAAATTCGAAATAAAACGGGAATAGTATTGGATTGCACCCAGAACAGAGCGGAGTTCATGAAGGTTAGTGTGTGACGGTGCATTTACTAATGGGGCTAAGCGTTGTAAATCTAGTTTGAAACCATTACAATAGTGTAATCAATAGTGTAATCATGGCAGGAGAAAGAAAAAACAACAAAATTACACTTCTTTGGGTTGATGGCTACGTTGAAGTCAGAAAATAGTTTCGAAAGAGAAAGAAGGCGATAATCATGGGTAGGTTTATCTGGAGCATGAACAGTAACGTCATCTTGATAGGTTTCACTGCCATCTAATTCTTTAGTAATTGTATTCATGACATCCTGAAATACAGCTGGCGGAACGTTTAAACCGAATGGTAGAAAATTGTATCGATACAGTCCGAATGGTGTAGTGATTACAGTCATCAAGTGGTGTTTGTAATTAAACATCTTTTAAATCAATTTTTGAAAAGATCTTAGAACCTGACAAACGATATGGTATACCTTCGGGTTCTTCTGTTGTGCAGGTGCGTTGTAGTAGACATGTATTCAGTGTTAACCTGTAGTCACCACAAATTCTCGGTGTAATTCCATCAGCTTTTAATGGTGTCACTATTGGAGTCGCCCACTTTGACGAGTTAACAGGCATTATTACTCCTTCATCACACATGGATTGCAATTCTTTGTACACAGGTTTTCGCAAACCAAATGGAATGATTCGTCTCTTAAGAAAGACTGGATCCCCAGAAGCTTCATTCTTTACCTTCGGTATTCGCATTCCCCCTGTGGACTTAGTACAGTCCAGTATAAGTCGTTTAATGTCAACGTCTTTCACTGGTGTCAGTAGCGAAATGTCAGAATGTAGCAGTCGTAAAACTTTAAGTCCAAGAATAGAAGGATCTGAGCTTGAAACTAAAAATTGACAGTCAATAGTGCTAGCATCGGGGAACTTCACCGATACAGTGCAGCAGCCTATTAGAGGCAATGAATGACCAGTGATACCACGAATGTTAACTCGTGTAGGTTGCAGAACTGCATCAGGATAAAATACAACTAGGTCTGAATGTGAAATTATTGATTCGACACTACCGGTATCAACAATAAAATTGTGACTTTCGCCAGAAGCAGACACTAACGTTGTAAAAACATGAGAAGTGTTTTAGGACAAAATAGATAAGGAAAGAGTAGAAATGTTATCAGTTAATGGTTGAACATTCAAACTAGAATTTGTCGTTAAGTGATATGAACGTCTAGACTTAAATACCGATTGAACATGACCCACTTTCCCACAGCCGAAGCAATTTGCTCGTCTTAGTGAACATGAATACCGGGAATGATTGCGTCCACAAGGCGCGCATTTCCCAAATTATTGTTGAATTTGATTCGCGTTACTTCCCGTAGAAAATTGAACAAAAGTTCTTGGCACACAGAAATCAGTACACAGTTTGAATGTGTTATCTTGTTTCGGCCTTAAATTGTTGCCTTTAAAATAATTGCAGAGAACCTCAATAGTCTTCGTAACTTATTTCACGTCCTCATACTGTTCACACCCTTCACAAATAATCTGGAATCGTTGATCATGATGCAAAAAAAGCTTCTGTTGTAGCCCCGGCAATTAATACCAGCATTCAACCGATCACGTAGCTGATCCTCTAACTGGATACCATATTCACACCTGGCTGCTTTTGTTTGCAACTGTAAGACGAAATCGCGAATCGATTGAGATTCAGACCGGATTAGCACCGGATTAGCTCTTTCAACTGCCACAAAATTCACCGGTTTGAAGTGTTAGAGGAGTATTTACTTTAGCGTAGGATAGGAACAATTGATTGTTGACTCCGGGAAAGCCAAGTTTTCTACAAGGGTATAAGCTCCCATGCCGATGAAATGTAGAAAGAAAGCAACCTTCTTCTTCTCGTCCAACTGAGAGTTTGTGAGACACCAAATGTCAAACCTCTTCAAATAACCCTCCACCTTTCCAGCATTTGACTTAATGGATAATCGATCCATTTCAGTAATCACTGTAAATAGTACGAAAGCGCGAAGCCAATTGTTGTAATTAGAATTGAACTATACGGGATAACGATCGAACGTATAAGAATTGCAAAACACAATTAGACACAACAACACAGAACGTATATTGTCGAATCGTACGTATCACCAAATTGTACAGGATATTGGAATAGTAAAATAATTGCATCACAGAAGGAGAAAAAGCATGTCAGTCATGTTCATCACAGAATGCAATAAATGATAACCACCCTTCGCCCGATCCATATGCTGCCCGTCAGTGGAATGACTGTAATTCATATGGTAGCAAGCACATTCAATCCGTTTGCCATAGTTCAAAGTCTTCTTTTACACATTTCAGTTGTGACGATAATAACCTGAGTTCTGACTTTCAATCCATTGCTCTTACTGTGAGTTCTACTAATTACGTGGATTCTACGCACCATATAACACTATCGTCCGTTGTTAGCGGTGGACTCCAGCATTCCTCCATCGCTAACACCGGTAGTATTGAATCTTTCATTTTTGTCGCTTGCATGAAGCAGCTGGAACATTTTGTCATCTTGAAACCTGCTTACATGTTAAGGGTATTACTGGACATGCATTACCTATTCTTGGCAGATGTGCACTTTCACTAACAGATGTGCAGTCCGTCACTTATTTGTGTTCATTTTGTGTTGTCAATCCTGGTTCGTCTATTATCGGTCTTAAGTATGTGAAGATTTTGAAGCTCTCTCTTATATTGTCCGTTAAATCTCTTGAGATTGAAAGCTCCCTTTCTGAGTTTGTTTCAGATTTGCAGTCAGTTACTGAAAGAGTATCTGCAATCGACCCGGCGCAGACAAGAATCCCTGAACGGGTGAAAAAGAAGCAACGTCAACATTACTGCCCGGACTTCCATTTGAACTGCGGAGGATGTGGTGATTGTCACTAGACCTATTTCTCATTACTGTTGTATTATTACATTGCTGAATATAAGTTGTACAATGGCGCTTGAGAGATAAATTACCTGTTCTACCCAGTCCGATTATTATTACAATTGCGTCGAAGCTAGATCTGGGGGTGAGTCAAATCAACTATTTCCTTTCTATATTCCTGGAACCATCACATGTATATCTTGTTTATTAGCTGCGACATTCCACTTTCAATTCGTGCTGAAAACTATTTTCTTCCAGGAATTGGAATTTGCACAAGTTCTGTGGAATTTCCTACAACATTCAGGATGCTTTCATGAATGAATCCTTTATTTTTTGAAACAACTGTAAGGTCTCTATCAGATTGTCGATATACGTTATTGTTGTATCTTTCTTATCAGCTGACATATTCCACTTGTAATTCGTGCTTAAACTTGTTTCTCTTGCAGGTATCAAGGCATGAAATGAATACTAAGCTCTTGCAGATAGTGATGAAGAACAGGATGTTCATCCTCATACTTGCGATTTTCTGTTAATTGCCTGCAATTTTTATGTGATGGTTCCAGGAATACAGAAATGAAGTAGTTGAATTAACTCAACCCCAGAGCTAACTTCGACGCAATAGTAATAACAACCGAATTAGGCAAAGCAGGTAATTTATCCCTCGAGCGCAATTATACAACTTGTGGTCAGCAATGTAATAAAACAACAGTAATGAGAAATAAGTCTAGTGATAATCATCACATCCGCCACAGTTTAAATGAAAGTCAGGATTGTTATACTTTCTGTGCTGTTTATTTTCGAGGCGTTCAGCGAGTCGCCACTTTGGTGGTTCGTTCTCAATAGCATCTTCAACCGGAAGACCTGAACCTGGAATAGACTCAGAAACATCAGTATTAGTAACAGGCACTACAGAGGTAGGAATAGGTAAGTTATACACAAGTTGATCGACATGTCTACGCTGGACAGACCCATCATCTAAATCGTGAATGCGATACATTCGACTACCCAGGTTGTGGAGGACAGTTCCTCGAGATGATCGGAGGTCATTGCCACGATGGTATACAACCTCAGCCGATTCCAAACTAAGCATGTTGGTTCGAAGGAGACGGTTTTTAAACAACTTAGCTGGACTGTTTCTAGTTGTTGAATGGTCAGAATTTCGGCACTGCATCAAGAAGTCATCCACACCATTCTCCAGTTCCTCAAAACCAGATGGGTTGATAGACTTGATCGCACTTTTCAGAACACGAACAAAATTCTCAACAGAACCGTTAGACTGGGGATGTCTTGGTGCAGTCAGTAGATGTCGACATCTTACTTCCTTCAACCAGTCTTCAAACTTTTGCGCTGTGAAATGAGTGCCATTGTCAGTGACCAACGCACATGGTACGCCTTTCCGACTAAAAGTTTCCTCAAGTCTGAGTGAAGTCTGCAGCTGCTGAAGACGTGAAATAAACTTCCGGCCAACGTGAATATGAATCAAGGGTAATCAAAGCATAGTATTTATCCAGGAATGAACCACAATAATCCACATGTATTCGTTACCAGGCTTCACAAGTCACTGGCCAAGGTGTCCATTTTGATGGTTGTGACTGCGCTTTGTGTACACACTGAGTACAACCTCTAGAAATGTTACATAAGTCAGCATTCAATTCTGGCCACCAACAAATCAGACGAGCCAATGACTTCATCTTTTCAATTCCCAAATGACCGGAGTGTAAGTCATCTTGTACTGTGGATCGTAATGTGGGAGGAATAACAATTCTGTCACCACGACACAGTAATCCATCGGGAGTAACACAAAGCTCATCTTGACGTTTGTGTAATTCAGGACATCCTTGCCGCAATTCCTATGATTGAGTAGTGAAGTGAAAATTGTATGGTAGTACTTTCGTGTGTCACGAATCAAATCAGAAAGAGATACTAGAAGTGGCCGAGTCAATAAACAATCTCAATCACCACCTTCTCTAGAGTCAGCATATCGAGATAAATGGATTTTGCACTACGGTGCTGGATGTTAAAAACTTTTGCCGCAGAAGATTTGGCAAGGGATTTGTTAGGATTATAAATGAATTTCAGAGCTTCGTGATCAGTGACTATAGTGAAAAGAGCACCGAACAAGTAGTTGTGAAGTCTAGTGATCGCCCAGTGAACCGCTAATGGCTCCTTTTGTGTTTGTGCATACCCACATTCTGCTTGACTGAGACGTCTAGAAATACAAATAACAGGATGACCCTCTTGTTCTAGCACAGTTCCAAGACCCGCTGGTAACGCATCAGTAGTCAATGTTGATGGTAATTTTGGAGAAAACGTGTGTAATACAGCATCGGAAGACAGAAACTTCAACAAAACTCGGAGAGTTCGTTCGTGTAATTTAGTCCAAACAAAATTATTTTGAGGAAGAAGATCAACCAAAGGTTTCTGCTTATCAGTGAAGCCAAGAATGAATCGAGAGTAATACTGAAGAGAACCCATCAAAGAACGAAACTCATCAACAGATTTTAGAGTGGATGCCCTAGACAAAAGCGAAAAATGATCAGGATCAGGCGGATAACCATTCTTATCAACAAGAAACCCTAAACCTGACAACTTGGATGTACCAAATAAACACTTGGAAGAATTATTAACAACGTTTAAAGAGCAAAAACGCTTGAGTAAAGCATGCAATGTTGGCGCGTGCAAAATAATACCATCCTGGTCAATGGAAACACCCTCTAAGTTGAAATATGTCAAGTGATGCATTCAGTCCGGAAGGCGTAAAATTAAACCGAAACAATCCGAAAGGAGTATTGATGGTTGTCAGAGCGCTGGAAGCCTCATCAAGTGGAATCGGTAAAAAAGCGTTCTTTAAATAAAGTTTCGAAAAATATTTTGAGCCACTAAATTGATGCAGAATGTCCTCAGGTTCAACAGTGGCACAACTCCCCTGCAGAAGAAACGTGCTGAGCGTAAGTCGGTAATCACCACAAATTCGGAGCGCTTTACCGTCACTTCTGAGCGGAGTCACAATGGGTGTGAAGTGGAACAGATGTGTGAACTACAATGAGTCTCGATATGAAAATAACGAGTGAAATCAAGGACTGGACTCACCAAAGATTGACAATGTTCGTGAGGTCTCCAATGTTGCTGGAAAATATTCAAATTATTCCAAGCGTAACTGAGGATGCGAAGTAACCGAGCTGATAGTTAGTCCAACAAATAGAATGCTTTAAACTGGGCAGCAACCACCGGTATCGTAGGATGAACCAGCAAGCACGTGTAGCAGAGTTTATTCGAAAACGTGTTGTGTTGTTGTTTTCACCCAAGTCAAACCAAAATGTACAATGTGGTCTGATGCAGCAGTTACGCAATGTTAGCAAAATGAAGTACAAAGTAATGAAAACTCTACAATATTCCCTCCCACAGCATCTAAAGCAAGCGTTGATGCTCGGACAGAAGGCAAAATTAACAACACTGGAATGATTTAACGAAAACGAGTCTACCTGTGGCGGGGATGTGTTGGTGTCCGTAAGTGGTAACTGGATGCTAGGAGATGTGCTCACTTGGATGGTGGGAACTACTTGGGTGATAGCGAGAGGAGGATTTGTTTTAAACTGACGTGTTCATTTCTTTGGTGATTGTAGAAAGTCATTGTCCACATACACCACTTTCAGACGGTCAATGCTGACGGTATCACGTTTCCCTGCTCGATCAATGGTGAAAAACTTGTCATCACGTAATATTACTCTGAATGGTCCAGAGTATGGAGGTTGTAGTGGACGCTTCACTACATCACAGCGGACAAACACATGTTTGCATGTGTGTAATTCACGGGGAATACGGCTGGGCCATGTATGCTTCCGCGTGGGGATTGAGCGAATGTCATCCATATGTCTCTGAAGGTCTTGCACGTAGTTCATTGGATCAGTTATGTTGGGTGAATCTTGGAACAATTCACCAGGCAGTCGCAGACTTGATCCATAGACTAGTTCTGCCGGGGTGACTCCAAAATCTTCCTTAATGGTTGATCTGATGGAAGGCACTCCGTCCATTTGTGCTTTGAAGATTGGGCGATTAATGACACTTTCAGTTGTCCGTGGAAGCATTCCACTAGACTATTTAAAGAGGGGTGATATGTCGTCATTTTATTGTGTTCGCAGCCAAGCATACATGTCATATCACGGAAGAGCTGGCATTCGAACTGCGCGCCTCCATCGGTAGTAACTATTGAAGGTACACCGATGTTAACTATCCAGTGGAGCAGAAACGTCCTGACAACTGTAACACTAGTGGTGTCTGACATGAGAATAGCCATCGGCCAACGGGTGAACCGATCAACACAAGTGAGCAGAAAAGTCGAAAGGAGGTAGAGGACCAACAATATCCAAATGGATGTGAGAGAAACGAGAATTGGTTGTGGGAAAATGGCGAGGTTCGGAAACAACATGATGATGGATCTTGCTACGTTGGCAATGCAAATGCAAATGCGTATATCCTGGTTCATACTAGGCCACACATAACGTTGATACATGAGTTTGAGAGTGGCGCGTACTCCGGGGTGAGAAAGCGAGTGTAGGAAGTCTAACAGGGGTATACGGCAAATTATTGGAACAAACGGTCGCGGATTGGGAGTAGATACGTCGCACAGGATAGTGGAATGAGAGTGAGGAAGGGGAACCATGGACAGCCGGAGAGATAAGAATGTCTCTGAATGAGATACTTCCTCGTCGTTCAGCTGTGCTTCGCCAGTTTCTCCAGGCTTATCTCTGATGAAGCTGAAACCGCATCAATATGTAGTCTGGAAAGGGCGTCGGCGACGACGTTGGCAGATCCTGGAATGTGACGAATATCCGCAGTGAAATGTACGATAGAATGAATATGACGGATTTCACGGGGGGAAAGTTTGTCCGGTGAGGAGTTGAGTGCAAAGACAAGTGGTTTGTGGTCTGTCAGAACAGTGGAAACTCGACCTTCTAACAAGCGCCGGAAATGCCGAATCGACAGGTATATCGCGAGTAGTTCTCTGCCGAACGTACTATAATTAGCTTGTGCAGGGGATAGCTTTTGAGAGGAAAACGAGAGCGGTTGTAATTTCTCGTTGACAAACTGTTGGAGAATTCCTCCCACTGCGTTTGCTGGAGCATCGGTTGAGAGAAACAATCGCACGTTAGGGTCGGTATTAAAATGAAACGAGGCAATGATTACGCTAAGTGCTTTTTTACCGGTGATAAACGCATGTAGCGTTTGGAGATTGAAGACAACGCCTTTCTTTGATCCACGTAGGAGGTCGGTCAACGGTTGTAGAATATGTGAACAGTGTGGTATGAAACGACGATAGTAGTTGATCATACCGATGAAACGTTAGAGTTTTTTAATTGAATCGGGCAGGGGGATATCATGTAACGCTTTGACTTTCGTGTCAAGCGGTCGGATGCCCTTGGAATCGATTATATCTTCTAAATTTTCCAATGAATCAACACCGAGGACACATTTCGAGGGCTTAATAGTGATTCCAAATTGGACGAAACGTTCAAATAATAAGCGGAGGTGTTGTCCATGTTCACAATTATCTCGACTAGCAATCAACACATCATCAAGATAAAAGTTAACAAAATCAAAACCACGGGTAAGGTGGTCCATGAAACGTTGAAACGTTTGGGCAGCGTTACGTAAACCAAATGGCATTCTGAGATATTCAAATAGGCTAAACGGAGTCGTGATTGCCGTTTTTAGAATATCCTCAGGGGGTACGGAAATATGATGATAAGCGCGCACTAAGTCAATTTTGGAAAAGACGGCTTTGGTATCGGGAGTAAGAGAACAGTCATGGATATGGGGAACTGGATAACGATCGGCAGTTGTAATGCTGTTCAGTGCACGGAAATCGCCGCACGGACGCCAGTCGCCGGACGTTTACGGAACCAGGTACAATGGGGCTGACCAACAACTGTTTGACGGCCGGATAATACCTGGCTGTAAAATGTGATATAATTCAGCTTTAACAGCCTTCTGGGTTGCGGGCGGAAGTCGACGCGGTCGGGCGGTAGTAGGACGGCCTGTAGTGTTGATGTGGTGAACTATTTCGTGTTTAACTCCTGGGGGGTCGTACGAAGGAGTTATAAGCTTTAGAACACTTTGGAGCAACGCAGAAAATCGTGGTGCATTCTCGGTATGAGGGAACGCAAACATATGGAATTAATTTTGGCCTGTGTGCCGTGCACCGTGAGCAACGTAGTGCGATTCAGAAGGTTCATTTGTTGCACATCAACGCTAAGTACAAAAAGTGACAAAATATCTGCATCGATAATGGCATTCTGAACGTCTGCAATGAAAATAATCCAACGAAATTGGCGTCGCAATCCTAGACCTGGCGTAAGTGAGCGCGTGCCGTATGTTGCTATCCGACTTCCATTAGCAGCTGCAGGGCGGGCGAATTAAGTGAGGAAATTTTCCGCTCGCCGTGGAATCGCACTCACTTTGGCTCCGGTATCGATGAGAAATCTGATACCAGTAGACTTATCTGCTATGAAAAATAAGCGACATGTTGGAATTAAGCCGGCGACAGTCGTCGACGTTACTGACTGACCAGTGCGTTTCCCGAAAGGGTAGATGTGAAATAGCATGGCTGGTTACACTTCCTTGCACGCTGACCAACGTTCTGGTGGTACCAACAAAATGGTGTATTCATGTTAGGTGTATGTGAGCGCGCACTAGATGATGACCAACTCCGACGAGAAATATGGTTCCTCACATGCTGCATCTGCATTGTGAGTGCAGTTATTTGTGCGATGAGTGCGTCATTTGGTTGCTGAGGTGGGGTGGGAAAGGTGACAGAAACCAGCTGGGAAGATGAGTTAGCTTCCAGCATCATATCCGCAGCGTCAGTTAATTCCCCAATGGGGACGGTGGAATTAAACGATGCCAGTATTTTGCGGATAGAGGAAGGCAGGTGTTTTATCCAGAATTGTCGAAAAATAGAATCGTCCATTTTTCGGGGTCCAAGCGGCTGTTTCATGTGTCATAGTAGTTTTGACGATTTACGATCGTCCATTTTAATATTGGACAACAGTTAGTCTAATTTCTTCTGCTCGGACAGTCCAATTCAATTTATCAAGGCTTCTTTTACGGTGTCATATGGGCATTCAGAGGATATTTCATTAACAAGATCACAAACTCTCTCAGCAATCTCAGTTGGGATAGATTGAACTACGTATGAATATATTATTCGTTGTGACTTAACTCTATGAATCCCGAATATAGCTTTGACCTGACCGAACCGCAATTGGGGATTAGAAATACAAAAGCTGGGAAGTCGAATAGTAATGGATGCCTCCATGAAATCATTGTCAACTTCAACGCTGCACTGAGACATGTGAAATAATAAAATATCAAAAATAAGGTAGGTAAGAGAAATTATCACGTCGGGCTCAACAATTTGTAGTGGAACAGATGTGTGAACTACAATGAGTCTCGATACAAAAATAACGAATGAAATCAAGGACTGAACTCATCAAAGATTGACAATGTTCATGAGGCATCCAATGATGCTGGAACGTATTCAGATTATTCCAAGCGTAACTGAGGATGCGAAGTGACCGAGCTGAAAGTTAGTCTAACAAATAGGATGTTTTAAACTGGGTAACAACCACCGGTATCGTAGGATGAACGAGCAAGCGCGTGTAGTATAATTTATTCGAAGAAGTGTTGTGTTGTTGTTTTTATCCAAGTCAAACCAAAATGTACAATGTGGTCTGATGCAGCAGTTACGCAATGTTAGCAAAATGAAGTACAAAGTAATGAAAACTCTACAGGTGTAGCCCAAGTCGAGGATTGCGAGGGTGTTAATATCCATTTCTCAACAAACTGGTCGAGCGCCTTCCCGACAGGTTCACGCAACCCAAAAGGAATTATTCGTCGCTTCATAAAGACCGAATTGTCTTTGAATTTGAGTGAAACCGGCTTGATACGCATACCACCAGAAGCATTTGAACACTGAAGGAGTAAATTGCGCATCAGTGATTCACGTGCATCCGAGGATAACGGAACAGAAATGTTCGACAGTTTCATATTTTTAAATCCAGTGATCGATGGGCCACAATGAATAACCAAAATGAGGCAACTACCCAAATAGCACGCCCCATATGGTCACCTAGGGAACCCCAGGGGGGCTTTTTGGGGCTGGCGGGTGGTAAAAGTGCGGTTTGACCGATGGGCCGCACGCGGGACCCATGGGGGCAAATAGGGGCTGGCCGCAAAATCGTTTGACTGCGCGAAAGCTTGCCTATGAACCCGATTTTTATCAACTACTACGTATTATACTTTTAGTTCTTCTCACATAATCGCTCCACCGCGTTTACACTGGTCTCTAATCTAACGGATGGCCCGCCAGTTCAAGACTACAAGCGACAATGAAAGAAAGGTTGTGAATGCTTGTACATTTATTGTCAATCACCGTAAATGTACAACACGGTTGTTCAGATCAGTACATTGGTTTCTTCCCAGACAACTGGTTGACAGTGCAAATTAGATCTTCGTTCACTGATCATCATTGTCCATATGGATGGTCTGTCTTCGATAAGACATTGTAAGATAAGATAAGATAAGATATTGTAAGTGAGGACGTCAGTGAAGCAAATGAACATTATGTTGCTGTGTATGTGGATAAAAATGCATAAACACACATTTATAGTGATTACACAAGCGATAGCTGATGTTTGGAAGGTGATTTATGGTTGATGTGTCACACCAGATATAAGACATTTAACACGTTGATGCATTTTCCAACAGAAGCATATAACTTTGGATAATAATCCGTCTTACCTGATATGCGGACTTGTAATTCAAGGGCATGTATTTCAGTTATGTGAAATGAGATGAAAAGAAATGTGGTGACAGTTAATATATCGATGCACAGGATTATTTACTACCGGTGACTCTCGCTCTTGTTGATTCAAGAAGATTCCGGGTTCACAGCGGAGGTAATCGTGACGACAGATGAATTCGGAGATGTGCTGAAATCAATGGATGACTGCCTTAACCTTTCACTCTCCACATATCAGTACACGAGCGACAAGAAACGCAGAAAAAAGGCAGGAATCGCGACCTCAGAGAAATATTTTGTATCATTGATCCATTCGATTCACACTGATTAAACATCGAGTATACATGTGAATTTGAGGAGAGTGAAGGTTGTGAAGAACAATAAAAAGGATGAAACACACAACACTGTACAAAAAGTAAAGAAACATAACATGAACCTCCAACACTTCCTGAAAATAGTTGAAACCGAACAGCGATGTTTTATTTTCTATTGAACAATCATTATTGCTCAAAAACACCAGAACACCCAGAAACCGATCACCACAACCTATCGTGTTCTAAGTCAAACCAAGCTGAGCATAATAATTTGTGGTCGATTAATGCATTAAAACAAAACAAGAAGGTCAGACATAATAACATGTAGGCACCGACCTCAACAACGTAAGTAGATACATTGCAAGACATATACAGCATAAGATAAATTCTCGTACTTACCAAGAAAAACTCACTTATATACAAAGCCCCATTTTGCCCCATTAAAAATGGGTAGTAGCACTGGACTGAACATCAGAAATTGTGATTTGACAAGAACCAAGAATTTTCAAAGCATGTCCGGTCATACTTTTCACAGAAACTTCGGTAAGTTTTATAACTGCCGTCTTCAGGCACTTTACGAAATGAACAGGCATAAATGACTCAACGCTACCAGTGTCCACAATGAATGAATGTTCAATGCAATTATTAACTAGGTAGTTTTGTTTAATGTCACTGGTGAAATCAACGGAATTAACAGCAAGAGCAATAAAATGAAAGCCAGAACTCAAATTATCATCGTCACAACTGGAATTTACAAAAGAAGACTTTGAACTATGGCAAACGGATTGAATGCGCCGGATTTTACCACAACTGTGGCACTTAGCGTTACGAAATCGACAAGACAATCGAGAGTGCTTGCTACCACATGAATCAGATGCAGGGCGATTATCATTGATTACGTTTCCTGTATTTACCTTTTCAGAGAGCCGCCTATGACTATGCCTATGCCGACCTTCTGGTCGTCTCATGTTGTTGTTGTATAAAACCATCGGTTCATCTTTCAAGGCAGCTTTGACAACCTGATACTGTTCGCATAATGTTCTAGCTGACTGAAAAAAGGAATTCAGAGGCAGTAAAAGCTTCTGTTGTAGATCACGCAAATGTATTCCAGCAATCAAACGGTCACGGAGTTGAGTATGTAATTAATCTTCAAAATTACACCGAGCATCTTGAATCTTCATTTCTGGAATGAACTGTCAGATATCCTGATTTTATTTTCTCCCGAGCACATGAAATTTAGCTTGTTCGGCTGCTCCAAAGTTCACAGGTTGGACATGTGGAAGCAGCAGTTTTTTCAAAGATTCGTAAGGAAGAGAAATCGCCCAGTAAACACGCGGCCGACTTGGCCAAGTAGGCCAAGAGTAGGGCAGGTGTTGGCCTACTCCACTGACCAACCAAAGATGAGACACTTCGGTGAATAGCACGTTATCATGGGACTTCTTTTGTGATTGAATACTGATTACGAATAATCTAAGAATGGCATTTTCCAATGCACTAGATAGATATTTGACTACAGAAGAGGTGGTTGCCATTTGGGGGTAAATTTCGTTCATCTAGGCTAGTTCAATAACTCTGGGTCATTTGTTTGTCACGTGCCTCTGGTTAGGTCGGTTTTGACACTGTTTTTTTGTGACGTTTTATGGATGATCTTAGATAACAATATGTCATGTCACTCTGAATGTTTGTGTGATATAACCTACTTTTATTGTTTAGTGTAGACTTGTTACAACTTGGCCTGCAGATTATTTTTCAACTAGATGTTTGATTTTTGGTTCTTCATACTCCATGAAGCCATCTGGTTGACAAACTTTTGATGCACCATGAGATCAGGGCGAAGGCTGTATTGTTGCACCACTATATATCGTCGAATACGGCGGGAACGTCTACCACTTGGCATCCGTTTTGTTGGTGTGTTTTCCATTACTATCCCTGTCATCTTGGAGAATGAAAATATTCCATCGGGGAAACCTGGTAGTCCCTTATTTTGTTGTTTATTTCGAATTGAAGATGACGAAGATGACCAGGTAGTGAGGAACATGTATCCAGCCTCATCTCTTGAGGCGATACACAATCCGCACAGTTCATGTGAGTTCTGTGGACAACATATTCAATTGTTATAGTAGATACTACGGTAACAGCTTCATCTATTCCTGAAGTAGTGAGATTATTCTCCATTCACGCGAATTCCCTTACAGCCGCTGATCTGAACCGCTCGTTCCTGAATTGCCTTTGGATCGAAGAACTGTGCGCAACACTTCAAGAACATCCCAAAGAAGATGCTTTTCGAGGGTTCGTACGTGCACAATGGACTCCACAACTGCCTACAAATTGTACATAAAAAGCATCAGCTCAAAGACGGCGACCGTTTAACTTTGCAAGTTAACGTCAATGGGCTGCCTCTTTCTGATTACCCAGGCACTGAGATGTGGCCTATGCTTGGTCGTATTATTTGGCCGTTTGTTAGCTGTCCATTCATGATTGGATCGTACTGTAGTGATGGCCGTCCGGAGCCTACAGATGTATATATGGGTGATTTTGTCACAGAGATTAAGGACATTCTGACGAATGTGGCTTACCCAAAAGCGCTCGGAATGACAATTTTTGTAACGCTTCAGTCGATTGTCCGTGACACACCTGCTGGTTGCCTGATACGTAAATTCAAAGGTCGCAACGGCTACCACGGCTGTGATAAGTGCACACAGAGAGGTGTGTACTATGAATGTAGAAGAATGGCTTTCTGGTTATCTATGAGAGAACTAAGGACGAATTGCAGTTTTCGGAGACAACTTGAGGATGAATATCGCATCGGTTTAACTCCTTTAACTGAACTTCCTATTGACATGATGTCACAATTCCCCCTTGACCCCATGCACTTAGTATTCCTGAGAGTTGTTAAGCGCTCGGTTAGGATTTGGCGTTTATCCGATATCGTTCGTGGTGTTCACCTTTCAGCAAGTATGCAGAAGGCCAGTGACGTCAACTTGTTCGTCGTATCCAGGTGTCTCACGATGGACTCTCCCCGAAAATGTTGTTCCTTTGTTTCACCTGAACAGTGGAAAGCCACCGAGTGCAGGCAATTTCTTCTGTATTTGGGACCGGTTGTTCTGAAAAAGTGTTTACAAAACGACTGTTATGAAAACTTTCTGAACCTATTCTTATCCACACACATCCTTTTCCATCGTTCATATATGTCAGTCATTCAAATTGCTTGTTACCTGACATTGAATTTCGTTAATCAGTTAACCTTTTTGTATGGCGACGACGAAGTTGTATATAATGTGCATTACTTATCTCATTTGTGTGGCGATGTTGAAAAACTCGGTCCATTGCACATGTTTTGGTCGTTTCCATTTGAGAGTTTCATGTCTCAAGCGAAACGGCTTGTAAAAGGGCCGAATTCACCATAAATACAGGTGCACAATCGTGTATACGAACGCTCGATCTCTACGAAGATAGTAAATATAGATGTGTTACATGATGATACATTCTTACCGGTTAAGTGCGCTACTCACCAACAACCCTCCATGCCCAGGTCCAATTTACTGCTGTCATGCAGCAAGCCGGATAACTGTGTTATTATTCTGAAACGACCCTATTTAATTGATAACCGCCAGTCATACGGCGTTCGCTGTCGATCTTTCTTATCTGTAGTCGAGTTCTGTAATCACGGATTTTCTTCCTCAGTTCTTTATATCTTCCGTGCAAAGTCACTGTCAACTGTCACTAGTGTTAAGCATATTGTTGACATAATTTGCAAATGCGTGTGTTTATATCACAATAATGAGTTTGTAATTATTCTTGTATCGCACTTAATAAGATCATAGTCATTGTATCCCATTTTTGGAATCGTCTGGAGAACCGGTGGTTCAGGTTACAATTGTCAAAGAAAACAGTGAATCCTTTCCATGTGTATTACGTGGTTGGATTTAGTAACAGTCGCGAGGTGTCTGTTGTCAACTACACTTGGATGCGCGGCACAAGTATGTATACCTGGCCTTCGTTGAAACCGTCACAGTTCATGAGGCACATAAGAAACCACACATTTCCTTGTGCTGATAGTTACAGCGTCTTAGCCGTGAGGATTTAAAAAAACTAGGTAAGCTTTAAACAACTTTTCATCAAATCCACAGATTCGTACGAGAAGGCAAGACGTTATGAACAGCGGGCTGAATTGGAGTCCGAATTTGCTTCAACTGATGCTCCAGACGTGGATGTTCCCATACGTAAAAGAAGAAATAGGTGATTTTCCAGATCATTATATCTCACCACTTGTCATTTTACAGGAGGCCACGCAAAATGTCATCGTCTGAAGATGAGAACACAAATCTTAATCACCCCCCCAGGGCTGTTGGCCTATTCCCCCTTGAAAGAAATTAACGTGGTCAACAGGTTAGTAATTATTTACATACATCTTGGATTAAGTACAGCACGATGTTATCACATCAAAACAACATCCCGGATACAGAGTGAACTTATCTTTTATAATGCATGTTTTGTGCATCCCAGAAATGTTTCACTTCCCAGAGTTGTATCGGTGGTTTCAACCGGGCCGTCACTACAGTTTGCCGAAAAGTTAAGTGGCTGCAGCAAAAGACATCCGCTTGAAAAACAGTCATCAGAACTCCAAACAGACAACAGGGAGCTGAAGTAACTGCTGCACAAGTCATTAGACAAGCTTGGGACTCTTGAGGTCATGATGAGCAATGTGATAGCCTACATCAACAGCAGCCCAACGCCGCAATCGCAAACAGCCGTCACGGCAAATTTCATTTGCCAATGCGGGATTTGGAAATTTTCCTAAAAATGAACAATGATATGGATAACGAAGAAGTCTACAAAGATTTCGTAAGCGATGTGCACGAAGGAAGAAAATTAATGGAGACGCCTTGTATTCCCTTGAATGTCAGAAATCAACTTTTGCTTTCAGTTCATTGCTAGATGCGTGCATTTGTTATGATGTTGTTGATTATTGTTTTTCTTTCGTAGATCCGCACCCTTGCAGTCGTTCATCGGGGACGTACAGTTGATGAGTGCACACGAAAGGTATGTAACTGTGTGCTTGCCAAATCATTGGCGTTGAAGATAAACTGGCTGAGGACGAACGGAAAGTGTCGCATAATGGATACTAACATCTCCCAAGCATTTATAAGTGATATGTTTTTGTTCTAATTTTTTTAAAAACACCGTTTTATCTTATCGAAACTACCCCCAAAATGGTGAGGGAAATGTAAAACAGTTCATCATGAGGTGGTTCCCAGGAGCCAAAGACAGAGACGGTGGGTGATCAAAACATCGATGCCTAGAAACTAATCGCAAACAAGTAAAAACCTATAGATTTCCGAATGTCATTTAATTTAAAGAGCAATCCAGAGCTCGAAGACGCAAAAAAAAGCCTGAAGGAGGAAACCAGAAGAAAACACGAGCAGGTACGGTGTATCGCGGATGCATGGTTGAGGTTGGTTGCAGATAACCCACCATACAAAAGTGCCGCTAAATTCGTATGATGTACCTTCTTTTTCCCAGGTTGGCCAAGCAGATTTGGATAACTACAAATAACTGTATGGAAATGAAGCGCGAAGACCTCTGGAAATACAGCCACCACCGGGGGTACATCTGCCAGGTGAAAGTGCACCTCAGGTTTTTACTTCACATGTTGGCAACTTTTAACGCGAAATCATTGACGTGAAGCGGATATTTGTCAGAATCATAGTCTAACTGTGGGTGCCACGTAGGGGTCTTGAATGCATGTTTCACATAAACCTGATTTTTGATGTAGTGAAGCCATGTATGTTAAAACTCGTTGATTCTTGTTGTGTTTTCACGTCTCGGTTTATTTCCTCTTGGGAAATTTTTTGTCAAATTTCAGTATTGCCCCCTTGCTTTCACCATTGTTCTTTTTTTCACATCCTGTTGTTCCCTCTTTAATTTTTTCTTCAGATTTTGT